>PJEN01000239.1:290749-333737 GCA_004024605.1 Pteronura brasiliensis
CCAGGAGGCCTGGCCCCACCCCCAGGAGGCCTGGCCCCACCCCCAGGAGGCCTGGCCCCAGCCGTGGCTCTTCCCGCTGCACCAGACCTGCTCTCCCTCTGCATTCCTCCTGCCCAGCCCCCGC
This sequence comes from Pteronura brasiliensis, assembly GCA_004024605.1. Taxonomy (NCBI): domain Eukaryota; kingdom Metazoa; phylum Chordata; class Mammalia; order Carnivora; family Mustelidae; genus Pteronura; species Pteronura brasiliensis. Next base: position 290,874 of record PJEN01000239.1, read on the forward strand.
TCTGGCCACCGCCACGGGGCCCATTCCTCACTGCCTCCTTCCTGGACTGCTGCAACTGCCTCCCACCTGTCTCCTAGCCCCTCTCCTACCCCCTTCTCACTCCCAGGGTATGTCACTCACCCCTGCTTAAGGCCGGTGTGGGGTTTGTTGCCTCCAGGGGCAAGGACCAGGCCAGGGCGGGTCTCTGCAGCCGCAGCACACCGGCAAACCGCCCACCTCTGCTTCCTTCATCTCTGCTCGGGTGTCGGACCCCCGCGTCCCTCCGGCAGCGGGCCCCGCCCCACCGGACCCAGCCCCCTGCCCCTCCTTCCCTGCGGGCCGATTCAGGGAGGGAGCCCTCCGCGACGGCCCTTCTCCCTGAATCCTCGCTCCTGGGGAGGCCCGGGTCGGTTGCTCGGGGCTGGCAGAAGAGGAACCGGGGGGCTGTCTGCGGGCGCCCCCGGGCTCCCACACGGGTTCCCTGTGTTAAAAGAAGGTATCAGTGAGGTGGGCGAGGAGATGGCGAGGCAAGAAAAGGCCCAGTTTCCATAGCAACGGAAAGGCTGCAGCGCCACGAACAGAGAGGACACAGAGAGGACGAGGGGCCTGTCCTGGGAGTAGATTCCGTCCTGGGATTTGAGGACAGAAAGGACTTTCAGTTCCCGCTACTTCAGAAGTTCTCAACAGGGTGAGTTCCCCCCAGGGGACACTTCTGGGGGGTCACTTTGGTTGGGTGGGAGTTGCTCCTGGCGTCTAGTGGACAGGGAGCGGGACACCACAAAACAGCCTGCAGTGGGCACGGGGTAGAGCTGCAGAGCTCTCCCGCCTGGTATGCCCACGCGCAGAGGTGCAGAAACCCCGATGCCAGTCAGGCTGTGTTCTGGGTTCGAATGTGCTCTACAACATCTCCCCACCCTCTCCAGAGCTCTTTTCAGTCTTCACTTACATGCCTCCTGTGACGGAGGGCTCACTACCTATGGGATCAGACCGTACAAGTTGAGGAGCTGGGGCACTGGTGCCAGAGCTGCTGGGACCCCCGAGGGAAGACGTTGCATGTGTGTCTCCATAGCAGAAAGGCAGCACCCGGCTTGCACTGAAGCGTCAAGAGGAACGAGCCCAGCCAAAAACTAAGACACCAGCTTCTGTCCTCAGATTCTCCAAGGAAGAGGGTCCTCCAGAAACCAGGGGTCTAGGGGGGAACTCAGGGGGTCCTGCTGGTTCCTGGCCCAAGATCTCTCAGCTTGTGACTGCAGGGTGGGTGTGGGGATAGGCAAGAAGGGGGCAAGAGATCTGCATTTCCAGAAGTAAAGCGTCTACAGCACTGACATCTTGTTTGTGATACGCGTGGCAAAGTACTTAGGGGGAAATGTACACTCACGGAAATATGTCCAAAAATAAGAGGATGGCTGGGGAGGTGGGGTTAGATGGACCCGTGCTGGAATTCGCAAGCTTGAATCATGGGTCCCTGCCGACCCTGGTTCTGTCTTCTGTAAAGTGGGGATGAGCACGGTACCTGCCTGGAAGGTTGGAGTGAGGACAGCATTTCTGAGATATCTGCACTGACTCTGGCTGATATGCCCGTCTGAAGTCTCCATGGGCAGCAAAGTTGCCTCTTGGCTAATCCCGCTGAGGCTGGGGTCTGGGGCAAAGGTGTAATTCCTTCTTCCCATCTAAGTTTACAGACCCCTGAAGTCCTTCCATGAACTCCATAAGAATCCCTGCCCCAGTGAGAATCAACCCTCGCTGCTGGGCTGGCAGACCCTTGAGCCTGTCCTTGTCCTTCCCGAGCAATGGGAACTGTTAAACCTTGCAAGCCCAAGTGGCAGCGGGAATGTCCGGGTTGTTGGAGGCAATGGCCTCAGCTCCTCATCCCATCCCACCTTGAGTCCCAGCCTGGAAACTCTGGGGGTCACAGACCGAGGCTTTGCTTTCTGTTCTGTCCGGGAAGGAAACAGGGCCAGTCCTGAGCAGAGAACAGGGCAGTCAGGCACTCAGACCTCGTGCCAGCAGCTGGGCGGTCTTTTAGCAGCTGGGGAGAAGCTAGGCTATTTCTGTGCCTACCATGTCCCCAGGGCCCAGCCAGCCAGGAAGGCCACTCAGGGCCAGGCCTGTCCAGTCATCAGCCATGACACTAGTTTTCCAGAAAGTGTAGGCAGGATGGGAAAACGCTGTCTGGCTGGGAAGCAGAGGCGCTGCCCAGAGCTGAGTGAGTGGCCACGGTGCCCGGGGAAGCTGGGTGTGAGCGATATGGCCCAAAGCTGGTTGGCAAGTCCGAGTGTATGGGAAGGGATGTTGCCCACAGAGCAGCCCAGCCCTTCCTCCCCTCAGACAGAGCAGAAAAGTGAGGGTGTTTCAGGCAAGGGAATGGCCTGGACACAGGTGGGGAGTTCAGCAGCGAGGACAGAACCGTGGGCCAGGGCGGTCAGGCCCTTCCTGGAGGCAGCTGGCAGGGCCAAGCATGTGGCCTCCGAGTCTGGCTCTGGGCTTCAAAGCCTGCTCTGGCTGTGCAGTCTCGGGTGAGTTGCGTAACTGCTCTGTTTCAGTAAGATGGGGATTACCAGAGCATCCAGTCTAAGGGCTCTGGCAGGGAGCCCATGTGACAACAGTGAGGGCACAGTGAGTGAGAAAGGAGGGTTAGCGCCTCTCGGCCTCGGTTTCCCCATGTAGGAACTGAGAGAGCAGACTCTGTCCCATCTTCCAGGGCCGTCTAGATCTGATGTGACGCCTTCCTCTTGTCTGGGGACGGCGTCCAGCTCCCTTCCTCTCGGCCCTCTCTGAAAAGCCGTTTGATTTGTTTTTGTGGGGGAATCTTCCATCAAAGATGAGGGCAGAGAAAGAGGGTGGAAGCCTCCCATCAGGGAGCCTCCCCTCATCGCCCACCCAGGCAGGGTCCCCGCCGTCCGCACGTGTCATATACGCACTGAGCACACCCGGGCAGCCCTCCATCTTGTCCCACTTCACAGAACCTCCGCAAGGGTCTGTCGGCGCCGTTTCGTAATCCTGGTAAACACTGGCTTTCCCTTGTAACATTTATTTATGCATTTATTGCAAAATAGTTATTTTTCTCCTCGTAGGAGGAGTACGGACTCATTGCAAAATATTCAGAAAATAAAAAGTGTGATGAAGAGAGAAGAAAAAAGATTGCCCTTAACCCTAATACCCAGGGTAGTCACTGTCAACCCTCGGGTGCTCACCGGGCCAGACCGATTTTTAAAAACCCTCCCTGGAGAAAGGTATTTGCTCACTTATTTACACACTAAAGACCCTACCTACATGTGTGCGTGCTGTGATATTTCTGACTTTAAATGTATGTACACACGCGTGTGTGCACGTACATATCCACACATACATACATGTTCACACGTGTACGTGCAGTCATGTTTTACCTCTCACAGGGTCTCACACCGCCCCTGCGATAGGAGAGCAAAGACACGAAAATAAATCGTGTTTCGAAGTTCTGCACATACCCATATCCATCGTTAAGTGCCGCGGCCTCTGTCTCAGGACCCTGCGAAGCTGCTGGCCCCACACAGCGGCCCCTTCCTTCTCCCCCGGCGGGCAGGGGACCGCACTCCCGGAAGGCGACGGCTGCTGGCTCCCACGTCCTTTGCTGACCGCCTTGAGCCCCACGCGCGCCTGTGCAGATCGACCCTCCCCTGAATTCTTCGAACTTGCCCATCGGTCTCTGCGCTCCATTCCGCACTCCACGTTCGGAAGCTGGTTCAACCGCGTTCAACCCCGCGGGGGGGCAGCCAGGTGGAGTCCGGCTTTTCACAATCATTGTGAAAGGTTGTGGACACTCCCTTGGGTGTGCCTTGGAGAGGGCTTCTTGGAAGTGACATTGCTGGGTCTCGAGAGCACACGGTAACATTTCTGGCTGCGTCTGTGGACGGTCGGTGACGCTCTGTCTGGAGGAACCGCGCTGATCACTCGGTTGTGGCTGGACGCGTCCGCTGTTGCCAATACTTCCCGTGATACATAACACCGGGGGGGACGTCTTCAAGCACAAAGTGGCTTTTGTGTCTGGGACTGCTCTCTGGCTGGCCTGGCTTTACCAGGGTAAGGGGACCCTGAGGCCCGTGCTGGATGGTTCATTTAGAACAGCCATACCCGCCAAAGTTTACACTGGAGTGACAAATCAGATGGGAATAACTGCTTTATTTTGTGGTCTGCGTGTCCACTGACAGCCGGAGGACAGCGCCCCATGAGACGCCCAGCAAGTGGGTCCTACAGAAATATCTGACCTTAAAAAAAGCAACAAAAATTGAACCTCAACTTCCCTCCCCTGGGGCTCCAGCTGCCTATTCCCACTACAGACAGAAGCAGATACTTCTGGTCGTAGAGGGGGCCCCGCGGGCCAGACCACGCAGCCCTCCCCTACGTGGCGCCCGGCACTGCCATCCATGTCCTCCCCGCATCAGACCTCAGACCCTCCACTTGCTCCTGCCTGTGCTCACCATTGCCCTGGGCTGTATGGTCAGAACCTATACTCGCGTGAATGGATTTTAAGGTCAGTCTTTGAAACTGGACCGCTGACAAACGTTGCGAGAAAATCATGTGATCCCCTACGTGCCGTCCCCTCCCCCCACTTCACCCTGACTTTGGGAGACTTCCATTTGGATTCCGTGCATCCGAAGCTAAGACCAGCTGTGAACCTCACACATCTGCTCATCCGCTTCCAAAGCTCCGCTGGCAGAACCTGGGTCTCTTCAATACTCAGGTTTTAACCCACCGGCTGTGCGGGAGCTGTACTCGAGCTGTACGCATGCCCCTGCCCGCAGGCGGACTTTTCTTCTCTCTTGGCCCTCGGGCTGCCCCAGGCCCACCCCTCCTGCCTGAACCACCGCCAGCTTCCCTGCCGCCCGCCAGCCGCTCATGGGTGGGAATCAAGGAGCTGACGTCCCTCGGCTCGCCCACCCGGTCTTCTCGGCCACACTGCACACCCACAGTCAGGGTCCGCTGCTCACGGAGCACCTGCTCTCCCCGCACGGGATGGCAATGTCTGGGGTCATCCTAACAATGGCCCTGTGGGCGAGCTAGGACTAGCCCCTTACAGATGGGACAGCGGAGGCTCCCAGGGCACATCCCTGCCTTGCAAGTGGCAGGCACAGGATGCCTCACCGTGCCTCAGCCTGGAGCACCACTCAGGTGTGTGCTCAGAGCATGCACGGGCTGGGGTGGGGGACACACCGGGACACGTGTGCGTGAACACGGTGGCTGAGGGGTCTGCATCCAGCCGCCGAGCTGAGATCTGGGCAAGTCTGGCTAGGAGCCCCAGAGGCACCCACCCGCCTGGCCCATGTTTGGCCCCGCCAAGCCAGGTCTCGGAGGAAAAGGGGGTGGGGAGCCAGCCTGCCCCTCGGGGCTGCTGTGAGCCAGAGGCTTCCTCCCGGTCCTGGGCGTGCCCTCCACATGAGCAGCGCAGGGCGGTCACAGCAAGCACCACAGACCAGACCGTGGGGCTGGGCACAAAGAAGTCTGTTTTCTCCCATTCCAGAGGCGGGAAGACTGAGATCAAGGGGTCAGCAGAGCCACACTCCCTCAGGCCTCTAGAGGAGGATCCTTCCTGCACCCCCGGGTGCTGATGCTGGCTACCAACCCAGGGCCTTCCTCTGCAGACTTGTCCTTCCAGCCTGTGCCTCTGTCCCCACGGGGCCTCTCTGCTGGGTGTGTCTGTCTCTGGGTCTCTTCTCCTAAGGACATTTGACATTGGATTTAAAGCCCCCCGACTCCATCCGGCAGGACCTCAGCTTCACCGGAGCACGTCTCCAAAGACCCACACCCACAGTAACGGCTGGGACTCGAACATGTCTTGAACGCACCCCCCCCAAGCACCGCAGGTAAGGGCTCGCTGAGGTGCCCACGTGGAGGGGCCCCAGTGCCTTTGCAGGGTATCTCATGTCCATCTGTGTCCCCATTCTTGTGCACTGGGACGTGCTGCCTGTCCCCGAAACATGGAGACAGGAGAGACCAGGTGCTAACGAGGGAGCTGAGGCGCACAGCCATGACTGTAAATCCCAGGGGGGCTCGGGGCCAGCCGGTGCGGGGGGCTCCCGTGCACACTGGGCTGGATGTGGGATGAGGGCACTGCTCCAGGGCCAGGCACTTCGCACGGGACACGCGCCCGTCCCATCTCCAGGACGTGAACTCCTGAGGGAGCCCTGCTCTGCTCACCCTGTTCACAGTCCTGGGCATGGAGCAAGTCCCCATGAACACTCGGCACCTGTGGGAGTGAATTCCCTGGTGTGGAAGGAAAAGCCTTGGAGGCAGGAGAAGTCCTGCCTCAGTTTCCCCAACTTGCACAGGGGGTTGGGCCCAGACCCAGACATCCCACTGCAAACTGCCTGGGCAGCGCCACCTTCTGGACGGACCAGGAAGTGCACCTGGTAGGAACCTTCCTGAAGAACTGGGGGGCGCGAGGTCCTCGTGCCTGGGGCCCATCACGGTGTCTTCCCTTGAAGGCGGCTCCTAAGGAGGCCAGCGATCCTGTTCCTTGGGCCCCCCTGTGGCTCTAGCTGCCAGAGTGGCCCATGCTCAGTGATGGGGACCTCGGGGATGGCCCCCAAGTCACCCGCTCTGGGTTTCCCACCGCTCAGGGTTTCCCACAAGTGGCCTCAGGGCTCAGCCTCACGTTAGCACACACTCACACACCCACGGTCACACGCTGCTCACACTATCACACACGCGTGTTCGTGCCCAGACTCACACCGGCTCTCACGTGTCACACGCTCACCCTCGTCACCCACACGCGGTCACGCACTCACATGCGCTCTCACACCCGCACTCGTGTAAGCACGCCCACTCGCACGTGCCCGTATGTGTGCCCGTGTGTACACACACCCCGTTCCCCACCAACACTCACCCCTGCTCACATACACACCCCTGCCCCCTCCGCTGGGCACAGTCACCCACACTCACAAACACACTCGCCCCCCCACGCACACACCGCTACACGCTGCCTCCCACCCCGTCCCCGCCCGGCCTGAGCAGCGGAGCCCCACGGCCGGGACGGGTGGAGCGGAGCGTGGGGGAGGGTCCGGCTCTCAGCACCGCACACGGCTCCCGGTGAGCCCTAGACCACCTTCCCTGGGCTTCCTTTCAGACGGCGTGCAAGCAGCTGTGCCACACGTGCCCTTCAGCTTTTCTGACTCATTATGTCGGTGGTTTACCGGCTTTCATTCACTAATTGTCAAGTCCCCAAGATCCCATTGTACAGATTTACCATAATCGAGTGATTCATTCTCCCGCCCATTGGCACTCCCAGGCTGCTTGCGGTGACAAACAACAATATATGTGCCCATATATGTGGGCACATGAACGCTGATGCCTGTGTCTTTGCACGCCCGGAGCAGTCTCCCGTGGCCTGCCCTCCGCAGAGCACTCACCACCGGGTCATGGCGCGTGCTGGCGTCTCTGCTGCGGGGATGCCCGCGGGGCCTTCCTGCTGCGAGTGCCACGTGCCTACGTCCCCCATCCTGACCACGCCTGGTGCTCTGCCCGCCTGCTGGGCGTGAAAAGGTGGCGTGCTGTGACCCAGCCCGTGTGTTCCCGCGGGCTGGCGAGCCCCGCAGTGTGCAGTACTCTGGGCCCAAGCCCCGTCTTCCGCTTGCCCAACCGGCCTGTGTGCTTTGCTCGTCTCTCCGTCTGGCTCCTTGTCTTCCCCCACAGGTTTTCCGAAGTCCCTCAGATGCTCTAGATGCTACTCTGTCCTCAGTGGCTTATACTGCCAGTGACTTTTAGTCCGTGACTGTGTCTTCACTTTGTAATGGAAATCTCTACATTTTAAAGATTTTATTTACTTATTTGGGAGGGAGAGAGAGAGAGAGAGAGTACGCACACATGAGCCGGGGAGTGGGAGAGGGAGATGCAGACGTCCCCACTGAGCAGGGAGCCGGACAAGGGGCTCCATCCCAGGACCCCGAGACCATGACCTGAGCCGACGGCTGACGCCTATCTGACAGCTCCCCAGGGGCCCCCAGAAATTTTCACATTTTTAATGTCAAAGCAACTAATATTTTCTTCCACAGTTTGTGCGTTGAGGATCTTGTTAATTCCTTCCCAGCCATTAGGTCAGGAAGATGCGGCTTCCTTTCCCCCAGAGATGTATACATGTTGCTTTTTGTTGTCAGGCCTCTTTGGTGTTGAAGGCAGCGTGCCATCACAGAGTCAGACTGCTGGTCACCTCGGTCCCCACCGCAGCCTCCTGCCACCTGCTGGCTCCTGTCCGCTCTCTCTGCCTCCAGCCCTCCTCACATGCTCCCCCCACCCCGTCTGCTCTGTGGCCCCCAACCCCAACCCTCCGTCTCTCCTGCAGAACAGTCCGCTCCTCCCCAGGCCCTCCTCCCGCACCCAGCTCCGGGCCAGGAAGTCGAAGTAACGCACAGGCGCTGTCACTTGCTCACCCTGCGATTTCGGCCACATCCTCAGCCCCCCGCAAAGCTTGATGCCAATGCCCACCAAACCCCTGCTCCGACATCCTCCACCAAAACCACCTGCCCGCCCACTCTCCACCCCGTCCACCCTGCTCTCCGCCCTCGGAGCTGACCGGTACGTTCTGCAGAAACAGCCCTCCTTGCTCTCTGGCTTCTGGAGCCCAGAGGGTGCCCTGCTACCAGCTAAGTGGGAAGGTGCAGAAGGAGGCCCAAGTGTCTTGTCCTCTGCACCCTTGCCCCAGGTGGCGTCCGGCCAGGCTTCTCACCTGAAGGTCACACCCTTTAAGGCTATGGCTCCACGTTCCCCCCACATTCCAGCCCCAGTCCCCTGCGCGCCCCAGGCCCAGCGTGGATGAAGCTCAGCAGCTGTCCGCGTGGGAGCACCGCGTCATCGTGGTGGCACTCTGCCTGCCACGCCCCTGTAAATGATACGCCATGAGCCCCTCCCCGCGCAGTCCTACTGTGGGTGTCCAACAGCCACCCTCTCCCCTTCAGAAACCCCAGCTGCCATCAGTGGAGACAGAAGCCCCAGCAAAAGGCAGGCAAATGCATCGGTGGGTTCTGAAGACAGTTTCACTGGTGGTGACCGGATGTCATAAAGACGTGTGGGGACGGTCAGCACACTCCAGGGCCAGCCTGGCTACCAGAGAGCCAAGCTGTCCCCTCCTGAGTTCTGCTGAAAGGGGCTGCTCGGTGGTGAAGGGGAGGGGTTAGCAGGAGGGCGTGGTGACGGGCCCAGGTTTTCCCCAGAACTCTGTCAAGGTCAGAGCAAGCAGCCTCCTCCCACCCCCAGCCTGCCTGCTGGAAAGTTAAATTCCGTCAGAGAGCAGTGACAGCTGCCAATTAGAGATAGAGGGGACAGCGGGGGAAGGGCACATGCTTTGAAGTTGGTCCTGCCTGGGCCGAGTGCCCAGTGCTGCCATTTTCTAGCTGGGTGGCTTGGGTGGCTTGGGCAGGTCCCTCAGCCTCTCTGAACCAGGTGTCCTAGTCCGCGAAGCGAGGGTGGCATTCCTGCCCTTGAGAATTATTCAGACGTGGCTATGCACCGTCCACACTGTGGCACACTTGGTTATGGTTAGCGTGGGTAGCCGCGGTCAGGAGTCTCCCTAGCATTAACACAAGAACAGCATCGCTAGCTGGGCACCATCTTCAAACATAAGAAAAACGTGCATCTATTTTAATGTTGAAACCGCTGACTACTGACCTCTACTGCTTAGTCACAGGTGAGGACGCTGGGACCCAAAGAAGGTGAGTAGCTTGCTTGAGGTCACACAGCAGTAGCAGAGATGGGTCTGGAACAAGGGCCTTCTGAAACTGTTTTCAAGCCTCATGCTGTGGCAGACACTACCACGGCAACTGGCCATGAACCACGTCCTGTGGGATCCCCTCCCTTCAAGGGTGGGCAAGACCTGTGGACTTGCTTCTTTAAAAAAAAAAAAAAAAAGAAGATTGACTGATGGATTTGCGAGAGCAGGAGGAGGGGCAGAGAGAGAGGGAGAGAGAGGATCTGAAGCAGACCCCGCACTGAGCACAGAGCCTGACGCAGGGCTCGATCCCACGACCCCGAGATTGTGACCTCAGCCAAAACCAAGAGTCAGACACTTAGCCGACTGAGCCACCCGGGCGCCCCCGTGACTTGCTTCTAACCAACGGAATGTGGGGTGCCACTACATTTCATCACACAAGGCTCTGTCTTAGCAGGTGGAGGGAGACAGAGCCTCCCGAGGGCCTCGCAGAAATAAACGGCCGTGCTGGGAAGTGCCCGTGGATGGAGCCATGAGGCAGGGCCTGAGCGTGGCCTCCAGGCGCAGCCCGTGACGAAGTGAGAGCCTGGGTCCTTCAGCCGCAAGGAAATAAACACCGCCAGGGACCTGAGGGAGCCTGGAGCCAGCCTCCCCGGCTGACTCCGGACGAGAGCGCCGCCCAGCCGACACCAGAACTGCAGCCCACGGCGAGGCCTGGAGCAGGGACGCGGCGCAGCCGGGCCTGGACTCCCGACCCACAGCAGCTGGGTGTTTGCAGCCACGGAGCTTGCGATAACGATTATGGGGCCTAGAAAATGAACATGCACGGACCTCCTGAGTACTTCTAAACTCCCCACCTTTCCTACCCACCGCAAGCAGTCAGGCCTGCGTCTCTCCTTCGCAGCAGTCATGTTCAGGGCCCCTAGGTTCTGAGCGGGCCCGTGGCTCTCCCAGCAGAGACCCCGGCTTCCGACAGGCGCACGCAGCTCACAGTAAACACCGCATGGCCGGCCTCCTTGCGGGGAGATGCAGCAGGGAACCGGGTTCCAACCAGGGGCTTGAGCAGAGGTGAGGCACACCACTCTCGAACGCTTCCCTGAGCCTGGGTGGCACCCGCCCTCGCACCCCCTTTCAGCTGGCTGGGGTGCAGCCCCACGTAAGCCAGCCCAATTAGGCACCATGTGCCCTAGGGAACGTGGCTCTTCACCTACTCCACCTGCCGCTGGGAGGTGGCTCTCCACCTCTGCCCTCTCCAGGAACACTCCCAGTGGAAGACAGAGGCCTTGCCCGGAGCCACAGACCCCAGTAGTCCCTGCAGGAGACGAAGGCCTGGCCTCTCCCCCATGCCTGGCCTCTCCCCCATGCCTGGGACACCTCCAAAGCGTCACCCCAGCCTCAGAACTGAGGTCTCTGCCTGGCAGCACCTGGGGAACCCTCTGTGTGCAGATCTCCCCCAGGGCCGGCCTGCAGCCTGGTGAACAAGTCAGCACCAGGGTCTCGGAGAGTTCTGAGTGAGGAGATGCCTGAACCCTGCCACCCCGACCTTGACATGAGAGAGGCAGAGAGAAACCTCTTCTGATGCTTTGCTCCTCCTTGTCAGGGTTAACACACCCACAGTTAACACTGAGTCCGTCTCTGCCTCCTGCACCCACAGGGCTGGGCTCTCCGACCCGCCCTGAGACATCCCACGGGCCGGCTCACACCCCACCTGCTGCGCGGCCTTGAAGACTCACAGGAGAAGACAAGGAGGGCCCCTGCCTGCCCACGGCAGGATCCGCACGGGCCTGGGAAGACGTGAGGCCGGTCACAGCGAGACAGGTGGCCAGCAGTCAGAAGTCCTGACAAGCAGCTTCTTAACAGAAACGTGGCTCACCAGGGAAGCACGCGGCTCACGCAGGACCACGCGGTCCCTGCCGGGGCCGGGCCTCCTGCCGTGGGATGACATGCAGAGCTCACACGGCCGTGTGGGGAGCGACTCGGGGGGACCGCAGAGGCCAGCATGTTCAGGAACCTGAGTACCTGATCTTAACCTTTACCATCCAACATGCGGAATTGATCGCCACGTTAATGCCAATAAATGTATTGTACGCCAATGGCACAAACAGATCCATAAAACATGGGGGCAACTGGGTGATTCTGGAGCCGGGGCTTAGGCACGCCGGCCGGGTAGCCTGGGTGCCTGCTCTGGAGGCTCTGGTGGCGGGGGGGGGCGGGGGAGTGGGTCTGAGAGCAGCCGCCTGCTGGGCACCAGGCTTGGGGGGAATGGATCTGTACTCCACAGACCCCTCGTACTCCCTTGTTCACGGAGGTCCTCCACAGATAGGGATGGTCCCTGAGCTAGGGCAGAGCCGCTGGGAAGCCACCTGTGGGATTCAAATACAGGGACCAGTTTGGTTCAGGGCAGAGGGTCTGGCCTCCTGCCTGGTTTGGCAGGATCCATGTTTGTCATTTCTGTGAACCTGGAGCTTTGGTGTGTTTCCATCTCCCACAGCCAGGCCTGTGGGGACTGTTCGGAGAATGTCCTGGGCTCCTGCAAGCCCTCTGCCCTCACCAGTGGGATGCCTGGGACTTTATGTCACTCCAAGACAGGGGCATCCTGTGTGGCCTCCTCCCCCGTGGCCTGTACCCATTTCCCCAGGGGACGGACACACCTAATAGTCACCTGAAAACAAATCTGCACATTACGTTCTGCTTCTGGGCGACTTGTCCTAAGAAAAACGATCAGGGAAAGTGTGCAGGACCCGCATCAGAGGAGACAGCTCTGTGCGGTTACAAAAGTCCAGCAGCCACGGCTACTGATCTGGGCACACCTTTAAAATACGGTGTTGGGGCACCTGGGGGGCTCAGTGAGTTAAGCCTCTGCCTCTGCCTTCAGCTCAGCTCATGATCTCAGGGTCCTGGGATCGAGCCCTGCATCGGGCTCTCTGCTCAGCGGGGAGCCTGCTTCCCGTCCTCTCTCTCTGCCGGCCTCTCTACCTACTTGTGATCTCTGTCTGTCAAATAAATAAAATCTTTAAAAAAAAATACAGTGTCGGGGTCCCTGGGGGGCTCAGTCGGTTGGGCATCTGCCTTCAGCTCAGATCATGATCCCAGGGTCCTGGGACGGAGCCCCTCATTGGGCTCTCCGTTCAGTGGGGCATCTACTTCTCCATCTGCCCTGCGTGCGCTCACTCTCTCCAATAAATAAACACAATCTTTAAAAAAAATACAAAAAATGAAATAAAACCTGTTAAGTGAAAAAAGCAAGGTGCCTAAGAGTGGATAGAGTATCTGTATTTTTTGAAAGGGGAAGGACAGAACTTCCATTGTACACGTCTGGTCTCCACCCAGAAAACCAGCGGAAACTGCGACGTTAGCAAAAGCGTCTAGGACAGGGAATGGACGCAAGTGTGCGTGGGCTCAGGTCACTGACTCCGATGGGCTTCCACCAATCCAAAAAGTAACCTGTGGACCCCTGGAAGCCTGCTGCAGCCAGCCTGAGGTGAGGAACCGGCATCTTGAAAGGCTCCACGGCTGACCAACGCTTGCTGGGCTCGGGGACCTTGTTCTGGACGATTTCATCACCAGGTCTGAACAAAAACCACCCAGCAGCCAGCAGCTGAACACTCGGGTGGTGCTGCTTTCCGGGACACATGCCAGCCCTCCCCGGAAGCATGATCGAAGGACTCCTTTCATTCCTGGTGACCCCCAATGGTGTGTGTGAGCTGGGGGCTCCCGGCTGGAGATCAGCCGCCTTCACCAGCCTCTGTGGTCCCTTCAAGCCCAAGCTTGCGCCACATCCCGGTTTCCACAGCAACAGCAGACACAATGGTTTCTGTGCAGTTCGGGTCTATAAATAATTTCTAGATCGCTCGTTGAGGTGTGAATGGGGTGGGCTCGGCAGGGCGGTTTGTGGTGGTGGCAAGCCGGGCCACCCTCCACGGGAAATGGGCACGCTCGGGAAGCAAGGTCAGAGCCCTCTTCTGTCCCTCTGGGCCGGGGCGGCCTAGCCCCATCCCGCAGCAGTTTCTGCTTCAGAGAACATACCTGGGGCTGTTCCATCTTGTCTGCGAACCCCAGGGATGTTCCCAGAAGAGCCGGCTGTGGGGTGGCAGGGGGTGACGTGGGTGTTCAAAACCCCTTCTGCCGACCCGGGGACTAAGGCAGGCTCAGAGGAGCATGGGCACAGATGTCGCTACTTCTGAGCTGGCAAGGATCGTGCCTGTTGACTTCGGTGAAGACCCGGAAGGACCTCGCATTTCTCTGGAGCGAGGGGTGGATACCCTGCGCCCGGTACCTGGAGACCAGCCGCCAGTGCGTAGAGAGAAAGAAGGGGTGCGTCTGTCCAAGGGGATCAGAACAGGCTCTGGGATGAACGAAGCTTTTTAAGAAGAACAAAGTGCACAGATGCTCCCATTTGAGTAAGAAGAGACATGTGCCGTGTTGTAAACACGCACCTGTGTGCACACATGTTCACGGGCACACATACACACACGCGTGCGGGGAGAGACCATCTCCGCAGACACACACAAGAAATGGATGACCTTGCTTATTAGCTCTGGACAGGTGGGTCCAGCAGCCTAAAAGGTGTTGGGTAGAAGGAGACATAGTTTTGAGGCTAACCTCTCTGTAGCATCCGCATCTTGTTTAATCATTTGCATACATTAATTTTTCAACTAAAAAAAAAGACGAATGGCAGCGTGGAAAAGAAGAGTGGAGGGCAGAAAGCGAAAGCAGCCAGGAAGGAGGGTGGGAGCCGGGAGGGGAGGCAGGGATCTCCATTCCTTCTGGCTTGCAGGGGTGCGTGGCTGGGAGGACATCCACGTTGAAGCCCAACGTGGCTGAACGTGCAGCTGCGATCCCAGCTGGAAGGAGTCCCTGGGGGGCCCCGCCCCGAGAGGATCAGAGACGTCGGACAGCGTGCCTGCTCCCTCCGTCGTGTAAGGACGCGACGGGAGGGTGGCAGCCTGCACGCCAGCGTCCTCCTCGGAAACCGTGACCTTGGACGACTGGCTCCAGCATGTGCCATTTCGTTAAAGCAGCCACGGGACGCGAGCAGCCCCCACATGAGGCGTGGGGAGGTTGCGGGCCGTGGCCAACGCCGCGGGCAGGGGATGGCCTGGGAGGTGGGCTGGGGAGCCCAGCCTTTAATTACAGAGTGGGGCAGGCTCTTTTGTTTTAAACTGCATAAGGGTAATATGTTGGGAAAAGTCCGGAAGCTACCAGACTAGAGAGAGAGCATGTGAGACTCTGTGCGGCAGAGTAACCACCCCACAGTGTCTGGTCCCAAGCGCCCGGAACCCGTGAGTATTTACCTCTCGAGGCAAAGGGGCCCGTGTCCACGTGATGAAGGGTGTTGAGATGAGTGGGTTGATTGTTCCAGACAATCAGGCGACGCATAAATGCAATTTAGGGGCAGGAGAGGCAGGCAGGGGGGTCCGGCAGGGGCAAAGGTGCTAGGCCACTGGCTGGGAAGATGGGTGGGGAGCCGCAGGCCGGGGAGCACGGTGCCTCCAGAAACTACAGGAGAAGCCTGAGAACACATCTGCCTCCAGAGGCCCAGAAGAAACTCAGACCTGCAGCCCCCTGTAGACTTGGGACCTCCAGAACTCAAATACGAGGTTTGTGGCATTCTAGGACAACGGCAGTAGAAAACTGTTCAGAGGAAAAGCGGCAGACATCCGGGGGCAGGTTATCAAGGGGAGGGTACGGTTGGGAGAAGGAGCTGAAACACGCAGGCCTAGGGACCTGCCCCTCCATGAAGTGACAGGGCAAATGTGCAAAGGGCTTTGGTCCACACAGTGTGGCAGGACCAATGTGTGACCTCTGACCTCAGTTTTGAAGGGCCCTGGGGTCCCCACTCCTGCTCTCTTGGACGGCCACGAGGAGTCCCAGTCTGCAGAAGCAAGATGAGGCCATGGGGAGCAGAGGAGAGCCAAGCAAGCCACACCCACCGCCAGGCCTGCGGCAGCGGCCACCTCTGACCACACAACCCCGGGGAGCCACCAAACCACGACAGCCACATGAGTGATCCCACACCATCCCATGGAAGAGTCACCGGCTGAGCCCAGCCCAAACCGCCCTGCCTGAGGGTCAGAAACATGTTAATGCTGGAACCAGAACCCACCCCTGCGGGCACAGAGGTGGGGGCACCTGCCCGTTGTTCTCCACCTCTTCTGTTCTCAGCGCTGCCGTCGCTCCTGCCCGGGTCAGCAACAACACCAGACAGAGCCCCCACTGGACCCGCTCATCCTCACCGCAAGCCTGGGGTGGTTGATCGTGGCATCACCGCTCCACAGATTGGGCCCCAAGGCCGAGAGCCCAAGATCCAAAAGCCGGTGAGAGGAGGGAGTGGGCTTCGAACGCAGATTATCTGACACCGGACCCCCGTCACGGAGCTTTCGCCAGCCTGCTCCACTCACTCACTCATCCCAGATAAGTTTATCCAGAGTCTTTCCTGTCTAGTGCTTGGAAAGATGAACGAAAGGATGTGGTCCCTCTGCGAGCAGCTCTTCAAACAGAGGCGCCGTCCTCGGGGACGCTGGGCATTCCGTTCATTTCCCTGACAAACGTGGCGTGGACGTGAAAGTGGCTGTTTGTTCCAGGGATAAACTGGGGTAAACCGGGATTGCGCTCGGCTGTCACACAAAACTCAGTTCCGTGGCTTGTCCAGCCAGGCTGTCGTTCTTCTCTTAAGACCCTGAGGACAAGATTCCTGGGTGGACAGCAACAGGAAGGGGTGGTCCATGTCTCTCTGCCACGCTGTCCGTTCCCAATGCGGGGTTTGTGGCCACAGGCTTGGCTTCTGCCAGGCTGGTCAGCGTCGCGTGCCCACGGCCGGCCCGATCCCTGCGGCTGGAGCGACAGTGCATTACGGCTGGCCCAGCCTGGGTCACGGGCTTCCTCTATGGACGGAGGATGGGGCTGTGAGACAGAGGGGGGCCGGGAGCCAGGGAAGGAGTTATGGGTTGTGTTTTCCCAACATTACTTCCCAACTGCACACTCTTCTACACTGGGAGTTTTCTGCTCCTCCCAAAAGATGCGGGGACTATATCTCTTTCCCTTGAGTTGGAGCGGGCTTGTGACCGTGGTCAGAGTAATGCTATTCCAGATCTGGCACTGGGTCAAAGAGGTGATGCACCTTCCACCCGGTTCTCTTGGGATGCTAGCTCTCTGAAGGCGGCCCCCATAGAGACGTCCCATGCCGGCGCCTGGGTGATGTCCTTCAGCCCTCCGAGTGAGAGAACCTTCCGCAGATATCAGCTCCCAGCCACGGAATCACCCTCGGGAGCCGAGCTGCCCCACCTGAGTCCACACAGAGCACAGACCCGTGGTCCCTGCCAAGCCCCACTCAGAACACAGACTTGTCACCATACTGCATGATTTCCTTTTTTCTTCTGGAGACTAGGTTCGGGGTAGTTGGTGAGGTGGTGTCAGAGAAGGAGAACTAGAGCAGGTGAGTGTGGGTGACGGACAGGCGTGCTCAAGCACATCCTCTCTCCTGGAAGGTGGGGGCCAGCGGGCGGCAGGCACGCGGAGACAGAGAATGGTACGAAGACGCCAGGCTCGCTGACAGCAGAGCAAGGGGGGGGGGCCTGAGTGGGCCTCTGGCTTGCAAACATGAATCTGAGCTGACCGTTGGCTTGCAGGCTAGCTGGACTGGAAGAAACCCAGAAACGGTATTTCCGGGACCGGTGGAGAGTGAAGCGTGCGATTCGGGAGGTTAGCACCAGGAAACGTTTGCTCCCCACCCGGCGGTGCCTCTTCTCCAGCCAGGTGGAACCACACCCACCCACATTCCTGCACCAGCTCTGGCCTTGGGCACATCCCATCCTGGAGACCAGTGGCTCTGTGATGGACCGTGCCCTGGGGCCTCTGTCTAAGTCCAGCCGCTTGCCGCTCTGTTCCCGTGGCTCTAGATCTGAGTTTTTAATTATTGGACATAACCTTAAACCTTAAACTCTTATCATTCCTAATTCTTTTTTCTGTAGACTTTTAAAAAAGATTATTTATTTATTTATTTGACAAAGAGAGACAGAGAGAGCACAAGCAGGGGGAGCAGCAGGCAGAGGGAGAAGTAGGCTCCCCGCTGAGCAGGGAGCCTATTGTGGGACTTGGTCCCAGGACCCTCAGATCATGACCTGAGCTGAAGGCAGACGCTTAACTGACTGAACCACCCAGGCGCCCCTGTAGGTTCAGGTTTTTACTAGTCATATCATCTGAGAGTACTGATGGCTTTGTTTCTTCCTTTCCAACTCTGAGTTTTTACTGTTTTTCTCACTCCCTAGGCTGGTAACTGCCCCCATACAATGTTGAAGGATCCTTGCCTTGAGCCTGATTTTAAAGACACTGCTTTGAATGGGCACCGCTAAGAATGGTATTTACTAAAGCATTTTGGTAGGTGTGGTATATCATACTAAGAAAGTTTAATTGCGTTCTTTTTAAGACATTAAAAAAAATTTTTTTAAGATTTTATTTATTTATTTGCAGACAGAGATCACAAGTAGGCAGAGGGGCAGGCAGAGAGAGAGAGGAGGAAGCAGGCTCCCCGCTGAGCAGAGAGCCCGATGCGGGGCTCCATCCCAGGACCCTGGGATCATAACCTGAGCTGAAGGCAGAGGCTTAACCCACTGAACCACCCAAGTGCCCCTAAAAATTTTTTTTTTTAATTTTTATCTTAAGCAAGCTCCATGTCCAACGTGGGGCTTGAACTCACAACCCTGAGATTAAGAGTTGCTCCCTCCACTGACTGAGCCAGCCAGGTGCCCCAGCCAAAGTTTACTTTTGTTCTTCATTTCCCAGTTTTCAAGATAAAAGGGGGCTGAGTTTTAGCGACTGCTGTTGCTGCCTCGATGTCCTCCTTCAGTCTGCTCCTGTGACGACTGACATAGACTCTCACTTATCAAATCGGTCTTGTATCCCTGCTGTAAACTCACATTTGTTTTGAAGTGATACCATTTTATAGATCAAAGACGGGGTTTGCCAGTATTGTAAGATTCCTGGGTCTGTGCTCACGGGTAGTGTTGATGTCTCATTTTCCTTTCTCACACTACTGGTGTCTGTGTTCTTTCAGCATCGGGATTACGGTGGCCTCAGAGAACGAGTCTGGAAATGTTCCTCCTTTTCTGTACTCGCTGGAAGAGTTTTTCAGACCACGGCGGTGGACTGGGTCTGGTAGAACGCCGTCCGTGAAGCACACTGGGCCCGGGCTTCTCTCTGCGCCAGGATTTGGAATGAAAGTTCGGTATCCTCTGGCTGCGGGACAGTTCCGACTCCCTCCTTCTTGAGCCCGTTCTGGCTGATGTATTTTTCTAATACTGTCTGTTTCTCCACCACTGCCTGAATTAGAAGAACCCTTGTCCGGCCGGCTCTAGGGCACGGTTCAGCGCCTGCATCCGAGCTGCCCTTGACTCTCGGGGATGCCCAGTGTCCTTCCGCTCCTCTCTGCCTGAGTCAGGATGAAGCGGGCTGCAGGTAGCAGAACATTGGGCTAAAAATGGCTTAAACAATGAAGAATTGTGGTGATTTAATGGGAGCAGTCCAGAGTTGGGCAGCTGCAGGGCTGGTTCGGGGGACAAGGGTGCCCCTGAGGACCTCGCCTCTTTCCTTCTGCTCGTTCCCCGCACATTCGTCTGCACATGGAGCGCAATGGCAGTTGTCGTCTGAGGCATCACGTATGGGGACATGGAAACACCCAGGAACAGGTGTATCTTGGGCGTTACAAGACTTATTATGGAGGGGGGGCGCCTGGGTGGCTCAGTGGGTTAAGCCTCTGCCTTCGGCTCAGGTCATGATCTCAGGGTCCTGGGATCGAGCCCCGCATCGGGCTCTCTGCTCAGCAGGGAGCCTGCTTCCTGTCCCCCCCCCCGCCTACTTGTGATCTCTCTGTCAAATAAATAAATAAAATCTTAAAAAAAAAAAGAGAGAGAGAGACTTATTGGGAGGAGGAAAGCATTCTCCCAAAGCAGCCCTCACACCAGGCCTTACTGGCTATAGGGTCAGGTTCCGATGGAGGTGTCCACCTCCCCAGTGGGTGGCCAGCCCTTTGTGGCCGGAGTTGGGGGGCGGGCGCTGGGCCAAAAACCGCGTCCGCTCCAACACCTTCAGACTCCGCCCACAGGCCGTCTCACCTGAGCCCCTTCTGACCTCTCTGGCCTGCTGCCACCCAGGTAAGCCCGACAGAACGTTCGAGCACCCGCGGTATGCTGGTTAGTGTTTAGCAACAGGCTCTTAGGGGCTGGGGGGAGCCCTCATTTGAAGATTTGCGGATTTCCAGGGTATTAAGACTCCCACTTGATCTCAAGCTACCGATCAAGGTCATTGACTGCAGAGCTGGGAAGCTGTAAGCCGGCTCCAGAGTGGTCCTCCCTGAAACCCACTGGACCCTACAAATGGGAGCGGGTGGAAGGGGGACACCCGCCCTCACCAGAGAGCGACACTTAGGCATTAAAGGGGCTGCCCTCGGACGCATGAGACCATGTACTTAACAACTCCTATGGGCTAGTTGGGTACAAAACCCTATCTTGATTCCTCCTAACCGTCCATTTGCTCACTGAGGAGACAGAGATGCAGAGACAGCAAGGCACACAGAGGCTTATACAAAACTGGATCCCAACCTAGGCTTGTCCCATCCCTGTCCTTCCACCCCAAGCAAAGGCCCAGATGCGGAAAAGACTCAGCTCACCTGTGTTCAGCACCCAGCACGCGCCGGGCGTAATCCCGTCAAAGCGGAGCATTACTCATAAGAGCCCGAACTGTGGGGCAAAAGCAAGTGTCCAGCAAGTAACAAATGCCCCAGCAGAGTGCAGTCTACCCAGGGGAGAGCCGCTCAGCCGTGAGCAGTAGTGACATCCCACCTCGGGCCACCCTGGGGATGAACCCGGAAGGTTTGCTGAGTGAACGCAGTCGGTCATGAAGCTCCAGACGCAACGGGGCTCCGCGCACGTGAAGTCTGCCCGGACGGAACGCGATCGGCGCTTGCCAGGGGCTGAAGGGCAGGAGGATGGGGGAGTGGCTGCACTGGATTCGGGGCTTCTCTTGGGGGTGATGAGATTCTGGGAGCAGGTAGTGCTGACTGTCTGACTGTCCTGAAAGCCGCCGGACTAAAAAACAAATAAAGTACAGGATTGACCCAAGAGGGCTTCCGCGCGTGCACACACACACACGCGTGCATGCACGCACAACCAAGGCCTTCCACAAGCCTCTCGTGATCTCTGAGTGGAACTGGCCCAGTTGCCCAGGGTCCTGGGCTAAGGAAGCCCTTCACATGCACGTTTCCAACTAAGTCCTTCAATGCCCCTACAGCTGGGTCAGATGGTCAACCCCATTCCACAGGTGAGAAAATGGAGGCTCAGAGTGAGAGGAAGCCACCGGGTAGCTGACAGCAAGAGTCAGGACGCGGACCCTGGTCCGTCAGACCCAAAACTTGTGTTCCAGGTGCTTCCCTGTCATAGAGTGGTATCTGGGTTGCCGCAGGGACCCTCTGTCCTCCTCCAGGATGCTGGTTCGGGGGACTCTGCATCTCGCAAGGCTACCTAGCCTAAGATCGGCCTCCTACCCCAGCACGCAGTCTGGAAGGAAGGGCCCTCTGTCTCGGGAAGGAAGCCTGGGGTAAGGGGACAGAGTTCCCGCTTTGAAACTCGGTTCTGTGGCTACACCGCGGGGCGACCTCAGTGAGCCCCATTCCGTCTCCAGTCTCCTTTCGCCTACCTTAAAAAAGGATGGACCCCACATGTCACTGGTCCTCAACAGGGGCACTACTGCCCCAAAGAGTATTCTAGAAATTTGTAGGGGTTCTATGAGTGGGACAGTTCCCAAAAGGGAGAATCCCCCAACCTCTCCAACTTTCCATTGTTCCACCCGACCTTCGTGGGCATGAAAGAGCCTCTTAGGATTTACAGGTCAAGAAACTAGCTCCATTTCCTGTTTGTCTGCTTTTTGCAGGGCTGTAATGTACGCTGGGTTGTCCAGGACCGCAATGACCACGCAGTAAAGGGGAAACCATCGCTTCTACTTGGACTTGGCCAAGAGTCGGCCACCATTTTGAAAAATCACATCACCAGCAGCAATGCCTTCGTGGTGTTTGAGCCTCCGTGGGACACACTGGTGTCACCAAGCTTCCCCTCCCATACAAGCGACGGACCACTGTGTCGCCTAGTAGGGCCAGCCCCAAACACCTGTCTTTGAGGTCCATACTGCTTTGTTTCAGATGACCTTTCCTTTACGTTATAGGGAGGGCCTTGCGTGGGTTGTTTTTTGCAGTGGGCGTCTGGATAGATTAGGTTTCCTATGAGTTTCATTTCAGAATAAGAAAGGGAGCATTCACAAAAATTTTCAAGATGTTTGGCAGGGCTAAAATAGGTCTGGGGACCACTGAGCTCCGTTGGATTTCTTCAGCTCCCTTCCAGCTTCTAAATAATGAAACCTGACCTCAGAAAACTTCTTCCACGATTATAACAAAACCGAGTGTGGGGTGCCTTTTAAACAATTCCGAACCCGTCGCTGTGCCACAGCGGCCCACATGTGTCCAGAAGCGGATTTCAATGCGCCGGCCCCATGGGCCCTCAAGGGGCTTCCTTCTGTCCCCAAGGAGACCACCCGCCCGTCGGTGACCCACAAGCACAACCAACTTCCTTGTGTGCTTCCTTTTCACCTCAGGAAAGGAAAAAGCTGCCACGCTGCACTCAAACTCCTTCTCACGTCATTTCTTTGCACTCTGGCAAGTTCAGCGCCCACCTGGAAGGTTTGCCGAAAGAAAGAAACAAAATAAAAATAAATAGGAGATGACTTCCGTGGAAGCGTTCAGTGACAAATTTTGCTGTGCCTGAGGGAGTTCACGCCGGGCGACATTCCTTCCTATTAATTACTGCTCCCGGGCTTGGCTCCCCTCTTCTCTCCTCTAGCTTATTGTGTCTTAACGGCAGCTAGCGGGAGGGTTGGGGCACCTCCTTCCCCATCTGCGGGGAACAGAATGTTCGGAACGGGTGGTGTCGGGGATGCCACGGGGAACTGGCAGATGTGCCGGGGAGAGGAAGAAAGCAAACGGGAGGAGGTGAGGAGCAGAATCCAGCAAAGCCAGGCGGGGAGCAGGCCTTGAGGAGGGGCGCTCTGAGTTGAAGAGGGTGGCCCCCCAACGTTCGCATCTGCCCGAAACCTCAGAACATGACCTTGTTTGGAAACAGGTGTGTAGCTAGGCTAGGAGGAGGTTGTATGGGATCGGGGTGGGCCCTAATGTGGGCCCGCTTCTTGTAAAAGGAGGACAGGACACACATACGGAGGAGGGGCCAGGTGACAGCAGAGGCAGAGGGTGGAGGGACACGGCCACAAGCCACAGGATGCCAGGAGTCCCCCGAAGGCGGAAGAGGCAGGAAGGACCCCAGCCCCTGCTGCCTCCAGAGGGAGCACGGCCCTGCCCACACCACGACTTCAGCCTCCAGACTCCAGGACTGAGAGGACACGTTTCTCTGGTTTGAAGGCGTCTAGTTTGTGGTCGTGTGTAAGGCAGCCACAGAAAAGTCTTTGAGGGCTTACGATGAAAAACCGAGAAGGTAAGTGTTATGGACTGAATGTCCACAGTTTCTTACGTTGAAACCCTACCCCTGGTGTGACATGAGGAGGTGGGGTCTTTGGGATGTGCTAGATGAGGCCGTAAGGATGGAGCCCCGGGAATGGAACCCATGCCCTTCCGAGAATTAGGAGGTGCTTGTTGCCCCCACTCTGCCCCCCATCACGTGAGGATACAGTGAGAGGTCACCAGAGCCCCACCGGGCTGCACTCTGCCTCCGGAACTACGGGAAATGAATGCGTTGTCTCCAAATACCTCCACACCACCTGGGCTCGGTTTGCGATATTCTGCTGGAGCAAAGTAAGTAGACTGATCCCCACCCCTCCATTCAGCCACCAACTGCCAAATTGATCCCAAGACCCGGAGTGGAGTGTGGGATAGAGGAAGGACATGCTGGGC
The DNA here is from genome assembly GCA_004024605.1 of Pteronura brasiliensis. Lineage (NCBI taxonomy): Eukaryota > Metazoa > Chordata > Mammalia > Carnivora > Mustelidae > Pteronura > Pteronura brasiliensis. The sequence goes on from PJEN01000239.1 coordinate 314,471, forward strand.
TCTTGCCTCGCTGAAGGATGGGGGCTTACAGACTCACTGAGCCCTGGGTGTACGTCAGCCCCAGCTGGTCGAGCCCTTTCCTTCTCCCCACTGGGCAGGCTTGGTACCAACAATGGCTGGCATTTACTGAGTCCTTCCTATAGTCCTGGCACTAGCCAAGTGAAAAATATGAATACTGACGTCTGCATTCTGTATAATCTCCCGAGAAGATAATTCTACTCGTACACAGAATGTGTCGGCTCCATATTTCATCCTCAAAACAACTGCATTTCATCGAATATCAGACGCCAGTAGTTGTAAGTTGCACTGTTACGTTCTATACCATCTAGAATCACAGAGACAGTGAAACACGTCCTTGTAAACACGTTGCAGTTTTAGACATGTTAACGCACGAATCCTCGAATCGATAGTATGGGGTGCTATTGTCACCCCTCTTTGATGGGCACAAAGATTGGAAATCAAGGCCGGGGTGACGCCACTCTTAAAGGGTAGAGCCCCTGGATGTTTGGCTCGGGAGCCTGAGCTCTTGGGACACACACGGCAACTCCAGCAGGGAGTACTACCAACTCTACTGCTTTGGGAGTGTTAGGCGGAGTCTCCTGGCTGTCACTCAATGGCCACTCTCCCCCTTTTAGCATTACAAACCTTGGGTTTCCCCTAGGCACATGGTCACTGGCTATGAACTACATTTCCCAGACTCCTTTGCAGCTAGCTGGCCATGTGACTGAGTTCTGGCCAATGGGATGTAAGCAGAAGAAATGAGTAAAACTCCTGAGCCTTCAAAGGGGAGGGGGCACCCTTTTCCCTCCTTTGGCTTCCCTCTGCCCTGGCTGGAACGCAGATGTGCTGGCAGGAGCTGGAGCAGCCGTCTTAGATCTCGGGGTGGATACGACATATTGGGGTTGGCAGCACAGCGAGACAAAATACAACAGAGCAGCGAGGGTTGTCATGTTAGCCTGAATTGTTTAGTCTTGGGCAATTGCGAGAGAAAGAAAGAAACCTCTTCCTGGGTTAAGCCACTGTTATTTCAGCCTCTGTTCTAGTAGCCAAGATGTAATCCTAATTAATACACATCATTGTGCGCCAGATGCTGCCCGGGAGGCTCAGTCCCTGTCCTCCAAGAGTTGGGGGCTCACCGAATGAGAACGTATATAAAACACCCCGTGCTGAGCACAGAGCAGGCCCTGGGGAAAAAGTCGGTTCCTCACGCGAACAAAGGTAACCGAGGCATCAGTTTGCACATCATGACGTTCTCCTGCTCTCTCCAGATCCCACCCAAGTACGGCTGGAAAGACAGCATGACTCTCATTTTGCTGGGTTCCTTTGCCCAGCTCCCTACCACGTGCACCTTAATAAATACAACGTTCTCTCGGGCAGAGCAATTCATAAGGAAGATGTGGGGCTGCCTCTACACCCCAGGATGGTGTCCCTTCCTCAAACAGCCGCACCCCACTTTTCCTTCCTGACTGCTCGCCAAGTCCCTGTGGTCGTCAGGGTGGCCGTCTCCGCACCCTCCCTTCACTGGGCCAGAGCATGGCTCACGACCCCGCCGGAGGGCCAGGGCTCTGCAACCCCCTGGCCACGGCAGCTGCTTTAGAGGAGACTCGGGTCCACGCTGAATCAACCGGCATCTGTTCTGGGGACTGACACTGGATGTGGCAGAGGGCGATCGAGCCCCTCGCTTGAGATCTGGAGCCGTGTTGATCGTGAAATCTACTGCAGTTGCTACAGCTATGTAACAAATGACCCCAAAGCTCGTGACAGAAGACCACCCTCTACCATGCTTATGGGTTCTGTGGGTCAGGACAAAGCACAGTGTGGATGACCTCGCTGCTCCACGATGTCTGGGGCCTCGACGGTAAGTCTTGAAAGCCAGAGTCTGGAATTCCCCGAAAGCCCAGCCTTTCATGCGGGCAGTGGTGGCTATCAGCAGGGGCCTCAGGCCCTCTCAATGGGGTCTCCTCGTGAAGCCAGCCTGGGCTTCCCGGTGGCATGGCTGCTGGTTTCCAAGGGCTAATGTCCCCAGAAGTGAGCCAAGTGGAAGCTGCTCGCCTTTTAAGGCCTCGCCTCAGGAATCACATGTAACTTCCACCACTTTTTGTGGATTGAGGCAATTCAAAGGGCATTCAAGGTCAAAAGGAGGGACCATAAACCCTGGTTCCTGACGGGAGTACATTAAGGTCACATTTCAGAAAAGCATGTGGGATGGGATGTGTGGAGATGTGGCCAAATCTGGCCACATATACACAACAACATATCACCGAAGCCTAGAGCTACTGCCATCCTTAGTCAAATGTTGAGGCCATCTACGAAACGGGGCCAACACAGAGGAAAGCAGAGCAATGAGAAGGAGAGCCCCCTGGATCCAGTTGTACCTGAAGCTTGACTCACCTGCAGACTGTCTTTTCCAGGTAGTGAGCCAATAAACATTACTTTTCCTTTAGAGATCTGGGTGGAATTTCTATCATTTGCAGCCAAAAATGTCCCAAGCAACATACAGACTGTAAGCACGAATAAGCTTGGCTAAGGCAGGACTCCAGCAGTTAGCAGCATGAAGCACTCGCCCGTGCTTTGAAATGACAGGTTTTCCTCTGCTCTTGGCTAACCAGAGTCCCCAGGCCAGCATCCCCAGTATGAATCTGCCACTCCCTTTCGAGGGCAAGAATTGATGACAGTCAGTTTTTTCCTTGGCTCGGGCTTAAGCAGCCAAAATGTTCCCTTCTGCCACGAGTGCAATACAGGGTAGCATCTGGAAAGTGCTGTCCAAGTGACCCAGATCAAGATGATCATCAGCACAAGAGAGCAACCCCGGGGCCTGGAAAGTTCCTCCAGGCTGGTCCTGCAGGGAGATGCCAGGCCTTGGGCAGAGAATAACAGCGCTGTAGCCGGCATCTACTCTGGGCCAAGCACTGGTGCCTGCCCACCTTGCTCCCAATCTTTGAGGCAATCCTGCAAGGGAGGTCTCATGTTACAAAGGAGGAGACAGAGGTGGAGAGAAGTCGCGCAACTTGCCCGAGATCCACACCAGGAAGCTGCGAAGCCAGACGTGTGGGTTTCTGACTGCCTGAATTCTTTCATGCCAAGCTAGTGGGGCTGGGAGGAAACCAGCGCAGGGCGTTCTAGGTGAGGAGGACCACATGCTTGCCTCTGTGAGGGGAGGCAGGACCAGCAAGTCAGTCACGTGGCCAGAGCACGGAGGGGAGGGGCTCGTCACGGGAGCAGATGCTGATGAGGGGGCTTGCAGGTGGTCAGAGAGGCAAGGACTGGCATCCTGCCAAGCCCATTCTTTGGTGACCTGTGTGTAAATTGAGGCCTGGCCACTCTGAGCAGGTTTTCGGTTGCTGGTTGGCGGCTACTGACCGGCTCCTGCTTGCCAGCCTCTCTGTTTGGCACTTGGCTGAGTAGACAGAAATGAGTCACACCCCGGTGCTGCCTGAGCCCCCCTCCCTCTTCCTGGAGCGCAGGCTGCCTGCCAATCCAAAATAAGCAATGTGTGGCCCGAGGGGTCAGGATCTGGGAGGGGAAGGAGCCCTGGGATAGGTGCTAGTGCCGTGAGCACCTCGAGCTTTGCAGGGTGGACCCCGGTGGGGACCCTGGTCATCAGAGACCTGTCCCACTGCACAACATCCGGGGACTGAGGTCCAGGGCCAGCCGTGCCTCCAGTGAGCCATCTGACCCCGGCAAGTCCCTTCCTCCCGACTCTCAGTTGCTCATGTGTGTAAAATGGGGCAAGCCGATACCCGCAGCACGCGGACCTCCAGGCCCCAGGCTGCTTGTCGATCTTCCTCCCAGATCCTGGGCGCTGGGCTGCTCCTGTCTGACCTGCCATCAGGTATCCATCCTTCCTTTCTGTTCTGCAAACGTGCCTGTCTCCACCCTGTAACCCCCACCCGGAACCCAACATGGCTAGCAAGCGTCTAGCCCAAAATCCTGGGTCACAGAGTGACCCAGCCAGGCATCACGTCCTGGGGACAGGACCCAACACAGGAAGTGTGGCCCAGAATCACCCTTACAGTCAGAGTGGGACCCTTTCCAGAAGTGGGATGTGGCCTCATGTGTCAGAGCTGCTGGGGAAGGCAAGGCAGGATGTGACTAATGTCGGCCGTGGGTGTGACAGCCCGCCAGCCTGCCAGCCTGCAGCCTCATTGTTAGAGCAGAACAAATGCAGCCCCCAGCCCGCTCCCCTGCCTGCTGCCCGCCCAGCCCTGCCCTGTGTCGGGTCCCCCTCCTCCCTTGGGGTGTACAAACCCACAGTGCCAGGCACTTAAAAATAGCATCCTACCCGAAACGTAGGCATGAGACGGAACTCCAGAAAAGGAGAAAGCGTCTCCTCCCTTGACTTGGAGCACGTGGACTAGGAGCGAGCGGTGCCTGGCACTGACAAGGGGCCTCTCTCCGTGCCTTCTGTTCCGCGTGGGGAAGGGAAAGCCCATGTGGTGAGCTTCCCATCCTGAAGCCAGCACCTCGATTCCGTAGGGTGGGGTGTCACTGCTCCCGCCCAGGGCCGCTCTGCACCCCGGCCGGCCGCGAAGGAGGGGCTGACCTTGAGGAACAGACACTGGGAGCTACTCATTTCCTACCTTCCTCCCCGAAGGTCACCACTGGCTGGCTGTGACCTTGGCCTCTCCATCCAGCCTCTCTCGTTGGGTCAGTGACACACCTGATTGCATTTTCCGCTGTATGGTTTTTTTTCCCCCTCAGCATTGTTGGTCATACCAAGAAACCAGAAGGAGCTAAAGCACTCAAAAATAGGGGTCAATCAAGGTAATTATGGCAAAGGCACCAAAGAATACACCGTGGTCTTCCAGAAACATCTTCAGAATGCCCCATTTCTTTGAGTCCGAGACACCGTCCTTTGTCACCGGATCACCCATCCCGTAACCCCCTCAGGAGAGAGAGAGAGAGAAGCAGCAGCTGGCACGTTTCTTTTGACAATGATTCTAAAACACATCCCTATTTCAGAAACATCAAAGTGTGGGAAAATATGCAATCTGGTGAAACGGAATGATTTGGAGAAAATGTTCTCGATACATTTTTAAGTTTAAAAGAAGTGGGTTAAGCGACATCACGCCCAGTCCTCAGAAAAACTAGCACATACAGACGTACGCTGTGCTCATTCAGCAGTGATCCCAGTCTGTGAACCACACAAGCCTACAAACAGGCCCGAGGGACACGGAACACAGGCTAACGGCGTGCGTCTCCAGGCACCGGGGCTGTCAGCGCTGTGGGTTCTCTTCCTTGACGTTTTCTGCATTTTCCGATTTTCTGATTTCATAGTCAGGTGACTAAAGTCCCAGGGGTTCCTGTTCCCTGCCACCGTCCATGGGTCTGTGCTTACCTCTGCCGAATGCGCTACAACGGGGACCCATTCGGGGCTCATGATCACATGGGGCGGCAGGAAATCTTTCCTGTTGCCATTCTGCAGATTGGAAAACTGAGACTCAGACAGACTGAGCAATTTTCCCACCAGGCTGGAGCCCAGTTTCAAGCTCTGGTTAGCGTGAGTCCAGAGCAGAGGCTCCTAACTGTTCTGTGCAGACAGGAACCTAGCTGCGGTCCCTGCGTCTTCATGCCACAGGGCATCTAAGGACAGTGCCACCTCCCCACTGGCCAGGAAGGGAGGCCTTGATGTAGAGCCCAGACAGGACCCCTCATGTGGCTACTGAAAGGCTGGGAGCTAGGGCTGGAGCCCCCCTCCCCAGCCCCTTTGGTCCTGAGCCACTAACATGTTCTATGGGATAAAATGAACACCATCAGGCTGAGAAAACCAAGACCCACCCCAGCAGCCCAGGCCACCAGGCCCTCTTTCTGGCGGATGTAGGAAATGGATGTTCCCACAGCCCCATGCAAGGATGCTTTGGCAAGCCCCCCTGCACCCCTCTCCATGGTGTCTTCTTGTCTGGCTGAAAGGAGTCTCCAGCTTCCCCAAGAGATAAACATTCCTGACATCACTTCTTCTCAGCTGGGCAGCCAAGGGAGCAGCTGGGAGCCCTCCAAGCAGGGGGGTGAGACCATGCTCATTTGCTGGAACTCAGCTGAGAATCCTTTCTCTAGGAGACCCCAAGAAACCGTTCCAAACAAACAAAAAGGCTGCTGGGGAAACTGGTGGCCGGGACCCAGGGCAGCCAGGGCAGCCCTACAGAGAAGGACGGAGTCAGCAAATCCCGGTGTCACTGGTCCTGGGCATCGCCGCCACCCGCTGAGCTCCTCGAGGCGCCAAGATGTGCATCCATGGCAACAATCCGAGGGGGGCAGGATGGTCCCATTGTCCAGGAGATGGAAGCTGAGGCCCCGAGAGGTCAAGGACACCGCCACAGCCAGAACGCAGCCTGAGCTCAGAACGATGATCTCCCAGCTCTCTGAAATGCCCCTCGGGCCTCAGACTCCTTTGGAGACACCTTCAGAGACACCGCAGAAGCCATATACCATCCGCTTTTAAAAAATGTGCACAGGGTTTTCGTGCAAAACATGGTGAGTCAGTTCAGGGAGGTCAAGCGCTCCTTGAAGGCCTTTGATAAGAATCTCCATCAACTGTCCAAACACATTCACCGCCGCCCCGCCTCCCTGGGCCAGCACAGTGGTCAGGGTCGGGGGAAGGATGCTCGTCTCCACCTGCTACCGCAGCCTTGACGGGGAGAAGGACCCAGAACTGTGTTGTCCCTGTAGCGGCCCTGTGCTCGCAGGACCAGGTCTTTGCCCGGTGGGACCCACCCCTGCCCCCCGAACATTTCTGGTTATTGGGGGTCCCAGTCTCACCATTTCTAAACTTGTAAGACCCGTGTCAGACGCCAGACCTCTAGAATGTGGCAACAGGTATCTGTGTTGTCTCAAGCTCCGGAGTTTTGTGCGTTGTTAGAACAATCACAGGGAGCCAAGGCACCGCCCCCTGGAACAAACATTTGGGGCTGCTTTCTCGGTTTCCTCGCTCAGAGCGAGCAAGTCCACAGGCCTGGAAGCCAGCCCCCGGAGGAAAATTTCAGCTCTCCTTTCAGAGCATGCCAAGATGCCAGGTGACCCCTAGGAGATTGGCGGGCTCCATGCGAACCCGCTGTGGCCACACCGCAGTCTCCGGGAGAAATGGCCACTGCTCACAGGTGCCAGACACTTGCAGGCCGCTGTACTCACAGTCCCTGAGCCACACAGCAGCCCGTTAGGCAGATAGGAAAAGGGAGGTGCAGGGAGACTGAGTGGTGTGCCCAGGGCCATGTAGCCGTGAACCCCAGTGCCCCAGGCTCTGGGCTCTCCCAGCCCGCTCTCATTTCTGACACAGCCAACGGTGAATGAACCCAGACACAATGAAGGTGGTGTCGGCACGGTCACCGCAGGGCCGAGGCGGGGCACGGACAGTGCCACGCGCATGCCCAGGGAGGGAGGAGGAGGAGAAGGCTGTCGTGGAGGCATCGGCCCCTTGGTGGCAATGGGCCAGTGACAGTGAGATAATCTCGGAGGAGGGCTCCCTTCTCACCACAGACAGCCCCTCAAACCTCCCAGAGGGGCTCACGGGGACAAAGAGCCAACAAGTCCCTTCCCTCACTCTGGGAGAACCAGCCGTGGGGTGGATAGAAAGGCAGAAAGTGCCCGTGAGAGGTCGCAAAGTCCATCCCCGCTGGCAAGGAGATGAACCAGATGGACGTGGCCTAGACAATGCTGGAAGGTGCCCAGGTGGTCGTCTGGGCTGGCCATAGGTGCCCAGCTGTGAAATGCCTGATTACGGAGCACAGACGTGACCGGCGGCTGGCTCTATCGAAGCAGGACGGCCCCCACAATGAGGGTAAAGGCTGATGACAGCCTGGTCTGTCGTGAGAGGAGCCCCACCCCACCCGCACCTCAGGCAGCATGGCCGCGTGGCCTTGTGGTGACACAGCTGGGGTCAGACAGATGGCAGTTAGAAATCTGGCATGACGGCATGTGACCTCTGACCTCCTGAGCCTCGCTGTCCTCCTCCACAAACAGAACCCTTATCGTGTTCCGACTTCCAAACACTCTGCACGTCCATGGACTGCAGGACAGGCAGAAGGCATATCCTGATGGGTCAGGGGCCATCACGATGGCACTAGTCCCCTTGTTTGTGGTTACTTTCAGCAGGGATATGGGACACAACCTAGCCAAGGAGCACAGGGGCTTCAGTGAAAGATTTCTTCTCCTTAAAATTGATACACAAAGAAAGATCATCTTTCTCCTTCTGTTGGAAGCTGGATGTGATGCCCGGAATGGCTGCAGTCACTTGTGAGCATGAGGAGAACCAGCACGAGGTCAAGACTGACACCCTGAGGATGGCATATTATAAGGACAGAGGAGGCTGGGTCCCCAGTGGTGACTGTGAGCCACAGCAGGAACCAACTCTGGAGCCGTCCTATCTCAGGACGGCTGGGCTTTTCGAGCTGCTAGTGAGCAGGTCACATGGGTAATGCCACATGCTAATGTCAGAAGCATGCATGAATAGTGAATAGAACATATTACCATTAAACGTTATCATACACTTGATATGGAAAGACGTAGTCAAACACAGGTGACCAGAAATACGAAGATGTGCGAATCATACAACTGTTCTCTACGGTGGCAATCAGCTCCCGAAGGTGGGCTGGTACGTGGGTCGGCTGGGGGATCCCCAATGGCTCCTTTGCCTCTTTTCTCATCTGCTAATTAAGAAGTTAACCTCACGTGACCCCCAAATTCTCTTCCAAATCAAGTCTTTCCCGTCTTGGGACTCGCACTATGTTATAAGGAAATATTAACAATATTTTGGGAAAAATTCCTCTCCACAAGCATGAGGGTAGAAACATAATTACACAAAACAGACCATCTCTGATAGACAAGATGCTGTACTAATTGGAGAAACTGGCGTGGTACCACCATCTTTACAGAAGAGAAGGGAGACCTTCGGACGAAGCATTGCAAAAACTTATTTGGGATGTCGGAACGACCATCAGCAAACATTTAGCCCGTGTCTATGCAAGGCGTCCATCTAGAGCTGGAAACCCAAAGTGACAAACACGTATCAGACCCAGTCCCCGTTCTCAGGGAGCTTAGAATTCAGTTCAGGCTCTAACAGACGTGTGTTGGTGGGACTGGCCTTCCCTTGGGATGCGCTGGCCCGGCCTTCGCGCATTTCGTAACCAGGCTCGGCTCTGATGGATCCACACAGATGTCCGTGTGGCACGCTGTCCCTGCACGGAAGAGAGAAAGTCTCAGTGCCAGGGAGCCCACGCGTGAGGAGAACCACACGCATGACATGTGGACCAGTGGTTTAAAGAAACACCAGCTATAGAAACAACTCTTCAAACAAGACCGGAAGCTGATGTCAAACACACATGACGCACGCAAGCACGCAGACACACGTGTGGATCCGGACTGCGGTGGTCCACACGTGAGGGTGAGGCTTCCACTCGGTCCGGAAACCTCTGACATGATGAGGGCCACACAGTGGCCAGGACGGGGGTCCATGCTGCTGGCTGTGTGCAGAGGGAACACAGCCTCCTCACCTGCGAAAGCAGAACCAGGAGAAACCATACAAAGTACCCAGCCTCTGGCAGGTCCCCACAAGGGCTGCGAGCTCCATGACACCAGGTCACCCGAGCCGAGTGGAAGGGACACTCCACGAGGACCTTCCTTATTATCAGCCTCCAGCTGTGCCATCCTGGAGGGGACAGGAGCAGCAGGACTGGGGACCAGGAAGCCTTTGTTCAGGTCCTGCTCTGTCAGCATTTGCTCTCTTTCCTCAAGGTCTGACGGCCTCCTCTGCCAGGTGAGGATAAGGATCTATTGATTTCAAAGGCATGTCACAGGGTTAAATGAGGCATGAAAGTGCTTTGTCCCCTGGCATTTCTGCCTTTCCTGCTTTGGGTGCCAAAACCTTTAGCTTGGCGGCACTTGGCAGGAGGCACAGTGAGCTCCCAGCCTTGAGGCCTAGCTCTGTCACTTGCTAGCTGCCTGTCCTTTAAAAGTGACTTGAGACTCTGGGCCCTGTGCACCAAACCCACTGGATAAATGACGGCAGGTGTGATAACATCCTGTTGTTTTTGTTCTGTGACACGGAAATGGCTTGGGCCAACCTGGGGGTTTTCTGTGCTGTACACACACACACACACACACACACACACACCACGCACACTAAGGTCAGGGGGACTCATTCAGCATCAAGAGCTCATTCAGAGTCCAGGCGACGTGGCAGGCTTCTCCCCCTGGCAGTTTCCACTGTTTACAGCTCCAAGCCTGTGGGACCCCTGCCTTCATCAGGACACAGAAGGAAGATGCTCCTAGAAGGGCCACCAGCCCCCATTTCTTGACGCCCTGCTAAGCAATATCTCATCTCATTCCCCAGCCACCTCTCGAAGCAGATACTTCTACCTCCATTTTGCAAAGGGAGGAAGAACACAGGAGAGGAGACGCACTGCAAGCTGGGGGTGAGAGCCAAGACGAGAATCTGCTCCCTCTGACCTCCGCAGCAGCTCCTGCCCTTAACCTGTCTGGTCCACCAGAGGGAAGATGGGTTTGGGAAGGCTTCCGTGGGCAAGCCATGGGATTGGCTAAGCACCAACACAGGGAGAATTGTGGGGCGGGGGCTGCTTGAAACAGCAGAAAGCTGTTCTCTCTTAGCTCTGGAGCCACGAGCCCAGAGTCAAGGTAGTGCAGGGTCTGTCTCCCTCTGGAGGCTCTACGGGAGGTCCTTCCAGCTCTCCGGGGCTCCCCGCCTCTGTCTTCACATGACCTTGACCTTGTCTCCTCTTCTGGAAGGGCACCAGTCTGTGGATTAGGACCCACCCTCGTGACCTCATCTCAGCCCGATCACACCTGCAAAGACACTACTTCCGGATAAAGTCACATTCACAGGAACCAGGGATAAGGACTCCAAAACATCTTTTTTGGGGGACATGACCCCTAACAGAGACTGTGTCAGCCTGCTGTCTCTTGGAGGGAATATAAAGGACCACACCTGCCCCCTTCAGAGGCACTAAGACGTCTTCTTCCAAGATCAGACCCCACCCCTCACCCCTGCTCCCGTGGCCTCCGGTCAGCCTTGCCTCAGTCGGGGGTTTCAGGCACCCCCTTCTCCTTCCTCGCACCCACTGTCCACCAGACGCTGCTGATGCAGGGCCTCATCTCTCCTCCTCCTGCCTGAGGGTCTTCTTGGACACATGAATCCCCAAATCTATCAGAGACAAAATGGTTTCCATGAACAGCCCTGCTCAATGTGGACCTTACCTCCCACCTGCAACCTTGCACTTGCCGTCCAGGTGGCCCCTCAGTGCTCAGGGCTCCTCCCAGGCCCAGCACCGGCAGTGGTTACCTGTCCCCAGGTGACACACCTGTGCAGCCAGGGTCCCTTCTCTGGTCCTCACCTTTGTGACGTAGAAACTGCTCTTGGGGGAGCAGCCCGGGGGCAGGCGGCTTCACAGCATGGGGGTGGGGTGAGGTAGAAGAAGCATTCCACCTGAGGACCTGAACGCCACCAGCTAGTGCTTACTGAGCACCTGCTATGAGCTGAGTGGCTCACGCCCACCATCTCCGAGTCAACGAGGTAGGAGCTCCTGGCCCCCAAGCCAGGGGCACCTAGAGCAAAAGCCTTTGCTGCTTGGTTCTTCCGGGGGTGCGGGGCAGAATGCAATTTTCTGGGATGTTACCCCGAAGACGGAATTTGTTATGTTAAAGGATTTTAGCAAGATTGCTCCGGGTCCTAAAAACCTATAAAACAACAGGATAAAATGTGGTTAGACCCACCTGGCTCCCTCCTCTTCAGTAACAGCTCGAGCACAAGAAGAGAGGACGCGTGTCTGATTCCCATCAACCTCTGAAGCCACCGAGAACACCGCAAGCCGAGTTAATTTGGTGCCTCTGTGTCTTTGCAGGGGCCTGAAGTTCTCATGGGCGGGAAGCTGAATGCACGCAGGGGCCAGGGGAGGGGACCACGGCATTGTCTGACCCCACACCTTCATCCCCCTCATCATTCTCAGCATCCCCACCGTCAGACCTTCCCCAGGAGCAGAGGTATGTTAATTTGTGCGGCTGCAGAACCCATTACCCCAAACTCAGAGGCCGGAAACAGCACCATGTAACAGCCGGCAGCTGCCCACTCCAGAAATCAGAACAGATGCTACCTAGGATCTCTGCTCAGGGTCTCAGGGGCAGAAATCAAGGTGCCAGTGGCTGGGTTCTTGCCAGGGGGAGAATCTGCTTACAAGCACAAGCAGGTGTGGCAGAATCTACTTCCTTGAGGCCAAAGGTCTGAGGTCCCTGTGTCCTTTGCTGGCTGGAGGTCAGGGCCACCCTTTGCTTCCTTCCCTTATGGCTCTGTCTGTTTTACAGTGAGGACATCTCCCATCCTCCTGACCCTTCTGACATCACTGACACCCCCATCTGCCACCAGCCAGAGAAAACACTCTACTTCTAAGGTTCACCTGATTGGGCCAGGCCCACCCAGATAATCTCTTCACTTAGATTAGTGTTTGGATAACCAGGGGCTGGGAATCCTGGCAGGGGGGAGGAAGGGGAGGCATCCTTGGAATTCTGCCTATCCTGGGAGGTCTTACAGGGAGAGCTGCAAGAGAGTCCCCCTGCCCATCTCGTGGCAGGGAAGAACCATCTTCTTCCCCTTCTGGTATGAAATGGGCGCTTTCTGGGGCACAGAGGAATTTGTAGAAATTCACCCCTTACCCTGAAAGAAAAAACAAAACAGACCTGGCCTCCGAGTGGAAACCCAAATATTCGTACTGAACAAGCCTGTCTTCTGCAGGCTGTGGGGCAGGCCATCCATTAGGTCACACTTGGTTGGCCAGATTTTTTTTTTCCTTTTTTCAGGGCATTTTAAAGGGACAAGCTGTCAGAGATTTTCAAAACTGAGCTTCCGAATGAAGCACAAGTGACCCAATATAGCAACTCTTCATCGCTGGGTGCGGATGACTGCAGCAGCAGCAGTGGAGCCCCGCGAGGGTCCCCACGCTCTCAGCACACAGGCTGTGGGGGCCCCAGACAGCGCCGCCTTTCCCTCACTGGACTGGGCTGAATGGTGTCCCCACAAAACCCATGTCTACCTGGCACCTAGGAATGTGACCTTATTTGGAAAAATGGGGTCTTTGCAGATGTACACACACTAGATGAAGTTGCACTGGATCGGACTGGCCCTGAACCCAAAGCCTGGGGGCCCCGCGAGACAACGGACATTTGGGTGCAGGCATAGGAAGGCTACGTGGAGATGGAGGCAAAGACTGGAGTGGTATGGCTACAGGCCAAGACGCACCAGGCTGCCCCACCAGCCCTACGATTCCAAATATCCAGTCTCCAAGGCTGTGAGAGGATCCATTTCTATGGCTTCAAGCCACAAAGTTTGTGATAATTTATGTATGCAGCCCTAGGAAACTAACGCACCCACCGTGTGTTTATGTGTATATTTATTTATTAATATTTTGTTTCTTTATTACAGAGAGAGAGATCACAAGAGGAGGAGAGGGGCAGGGAGAGGGAGAAGCCTACTCTCCACTGAGCAGGGAGCCCGATGCGGGGCTTGATCCCAGGACCCTGAGATAAGGACCTGAGCCAAAGGCAAACGGTTCACCGACTGAGCCACTCAGGTCCCCCAGTGTCTGTGTGTTTTTTTAATGTAGTCCTGACTGGCTATAACCTTCCCCCTATTTTATTACTCCATCCATCTTCAGTCACTTACTTTTTGCTGGCCTCTTTAGAGCATGTTAATTTGCAACCCCTGGTGTAATTAAAAATAAAACTGGGCTTCAAAAGCAAACACCTCATATTACACGTAAGAATAAACTCCAGGGGTGCCGGGGTGGCTCAGTGTGTTAAGCATCCCATTCTTGATTTCAGCTTGGGTCATGGTCTCAGGGTCATGAGGTCAAGCCCTGTGTCGGGCTCTGTGCTGAGTGTGAAGCCTGCTTAAGATTCTACCTGTTCCTCTGTCCCTCTTCTCCCTGCTTGTGCATGAAAGCACGTGTGCTCTCTCTCTCCCAAATAAATAAATAAATAATATATCCAAATGGGTTAGGGATCTAAATATGAAACAAATGAAATCGTATACATAATATAAGAACACATATGGTATAGGGAGGGGTTTCCTAACTATAACTAAAAATAGAAATGTAATAAATGATCATATAAATACTTTTTCAAGGTAAAAACACCATAACTAAAGTCAAAGGCAAGAGACAAACTGGAACAGAATATTTTCAACATAAATTACAGATAAAGGGCTAGTAACTCTAATACATAAAGAACTCTTAAAAATTGATGGAGGGTCACCTGGGGGGCTCAGTCTGTTAAGCATCCAACTCTTGGTTTCAGCTCAGGTCATGATCTCATGGGTTGTGGGATAGAGCCCCATGTTGGGCTCCTCACTCAGCTTGAAAGATTCTCTCCTTCTGCCCCTCTCCCCACTCATGCCCCCCTATCTCTCTAAAAATCAATCTTAAATAAATAAATTAATTAATTAATTAATAAAAATCGACAGAAACAAAGATGTAAAACCTGATAGAAAAATGGGCAAAAAAACACGAACAGGCAACTCATCAAAAAAAAAAAAAAAAAAAAAAAAAAAAAAAAAAAAAAAAAAAAGATACAAAAACGGCATCCACATCTGGTTCTCCAACCCTTCCAAAGACTCTGAGTCCCCTGTTGTAATTTAATAAAACCGTTTCTGCTCAAACCAGACATAGTGGACTCTGCTGTTTTCGTTTTGTTTCATAAGCAGAAGCTGTTTCCAGATATCAATCCACCTCAAAGCACAAAGACTTTCCAGCCTACACCATCTCCAAAAATTACTTACACAAACTGTGGAGACAACGGTGTGAAAGAGGAGTTCATGGATGTATTTTCAAGCAATCACGGTTTTAATCACAACAGGTGCACTGCCTTCTGGGGTGAGCACCTTGAAGGAGGGAGCGTTACTGGATCGGGTGAGCTCTGGTGTGTTTGCTTAAAAAGAATCCTCCCATATTTTAGAGTTACCCCTCCTCACCCAGACAATATGTTATCTGCCTTTGGAATGTGTTTTTCACCTGGACTTGAGTCTGGGTGTGTCCTGAGTCTTGAGCCGTCAAGCCGGGCGATAAAGCCTTGCCTGGGATCCTGCTGGGAAGAAATCCAGTTCCTGCACGTTAGCCCTGCTTGTGCTTCTCAGAAACACCCAGCGGACCTAGAGGAGGCAGATCGGGTTTCAGCCTGGTGCAAGGTCCAGGTGAAGCAGAACTGCCTTTCAAAACTCTATCAGCAAAGTACAGAAGCAACTGGAATGCCCAGCTATAGGGGATTAGTGGGAAATACGGCAGTGCACCCAAACAACAGGATTCTGGGCTGCCCTTGAAAAACGGGACTTACGAGAGAGTCTGTGACACAGGAAGACATCTGCGATATGTTGTTAAATGGAAAAAAGGAGATCGCAAAATGCAGAGAACAGCCCTATTTTGGCGGAGGACACCACCTCTGTAAAAACAGGTGTGCATAAATACATGTGAATACAACAGTGTTTAGAGGAATGTGTTTTAGAATGCTAACGTTGGTTATGACCGAGAAGTGAGATTATTTGTGACTTCTATATTGTCTTTTAGTGAGATATAATATCTAAACAAGGAGTATGTATTACGCCATAATCAGGCAAAATAGCACTAATGTATATGTATATTATTACTTTTATGTGTATAAAACCCTGAATTTATTTGCTTTAAAATAGTCCATTAGAAAAACGTCTGTCTGCCGGGGTGGCGTGAGAGCAACAGATGAACCATGGCTGGGGAAGCTGGGTCACAGGGACACAGGGAACCACTATACCAGTCAAATGACTTTTGGGTGTGCTTGAGAACTCCCACAGTAGACAGATAAGCAAAACACACAAAACCAAAAGCAGCAGGGAATTAATTGCGGGCTTTTAGAGATCTAACTGTGGTGTGAGAACGGGAAAAATGTGAAAAAGGAACAAACGCACAAAAGAAATAGGGCTCGGGACTTGGGAGAACCCACGAGCCCCTGGTGGTGTGACCTCTCTAAGCCTCGGCTTCCCCGGCTGTGTAAGAGGGAGGGTCCTTGAGCTCAGCCCGGCCTGGGTTCTGGACCTAAGTGACTATTGTGGGGGTTGTTCTTGGTCCAAAGAAGCAGGCTACATGCCCGAAAGCCAAACCTCTACTCCCCAAAGTCATTTTCAAATATCAGGGTGACTGGGGTTATCCAAGAGCTAGCGTAATGCAGAGTCCAAGACCCCAGCCCCCGGGAGTCTGACTCCACACCTGGGGTCAGGCTAAGGAATGTCCATCTTAAATAAGAGCCCAGGGCAAGTCCCCACTGTGGAAATGCCGCACCTAGCCAAAGGTCAAAGACATCCAGGAAAGCAGGTCCTCCCTGGAGGTAAACGTGCAGCTGTGTACAAACAGCACTGGGCATGATGGGGACGACTGCCCATTTACGACTCCAGGTGGACTCAGTCAGCAAAGTCCAGGCTGGGAGAAACCGGCTGCCACACATGTGACCAGTCTCTGGTGTGCAGAAATAAATGACAGCTCACCTTCGTTTCCTCTGGGACGGACAGTCTGGGCAACTGACAGGTCAGGGCATGGTTCCCACACACACCAACAGCACGACCCCGGGCCCAGGGTGACTGGGCGGCGTCTGTAAAATGGAACAGCAGCACCTCAGAACCCGGCTGAGAGCTGGGGCGATCGCACCAGGCAACCAGGAGCTGAGGCACTGGGAAAGGCTCCGTCAGTAAGAGTAGGAACCTCACTTCTCAAGGCCTGCACATAAGGGGTTTTGGGCCCCTTTGTCTCCTGTCTCAGAAAGGCGGGGCCTTGGACAAAGGAAAAATGAAACTCAGTAGGTGTCTCCAACTGGAGGCCACGCACACCCCTCAGTGAACCCCCTGGACCCCGGCACCGAGCTTGTGTGTGCATGTGGTCCCTGACTGTTCAGGGAGCTCTCGTCTTAAAGCGAGTCTCAGCCCTAACCGTCTGTTTTCATTTTCCTATCACAACATGGTCTCGAGGCTCCTGCTCTAGGGTTGGCTTGTGAACGAGAAGGGAGAAGTGGGGTGACAGGGGAGGGGTGGGGCGCGGCACTGGACCTAGAGTCCCGGTGGCCGAGCTCTGGCCTCAGTCCTGGTCCTGCCACTGCAGCAATGTCACCAGTATCACCCTTCCAGCCACAGGAAGTCGTCCCAGGCACATCACATCTTCATTGCAAAAATCATTTCTTTGGGGGCATTTGGGGTGAACTCCCGGTCTCTCCTTGTCTCTCTTTCTCTAAAATAGTATTAACGTATATTCCCTTCCAGCTCTATGGAAAACATAGACAGACATACTGTTCTGCTCTAGACCTAGACCGTGAGCTCCCGAGGGCAGGGCCCATGGCACTGGGAGCCCCGGCTGGAGTTAGGCACGTGGCGGGTAAGTTCACTCCTGGGCGTCAACTTGCTCTTCCACTCAGCATCTTACTGGGACTCTCTCCTGGTCTCAACTCGTGGCCTGCTTCCCCTTTACCTAGGACGCCTCTGATGGTGTGGAGGAACGCCTTGCTGTCTGACTTACCCCACGCCGGCCCCCCAGCCCCCTCCCATGGATCCTCAGGCCCCCCACTTTGAAGGCGGTGGAGAAATGTTCAAATCCCACTTGAAGCCAGGGATCACCTTCTGCAGAGAGAAGGAGAGAGACCAGCTCCCAATAGCTCGCAGCTGGAGGCTGTTTTAGGGAAGGAGCCCAAGGTGGGAAGGAGGGCAGCAGTGGGCTAAGAGAACCACAGCCTCATGGCCAGCGCCGAGGGACAATGTTGGGAGGGGCAGGCAGGTCAGCGTCCGCTCTTGCCTCCGGGAGGCTCCCGGCTGCTTCCCGGGAAGAGGACAGGAGGCCAAGAGAAAGCTCCAGCAGTGCGTGGGCGATCTGCTCTGGGGACGGGAGTGCAGGCCGTCTGTGCCTTAAAGCAGAGGAGCTGGGCCTCATTCCTCTTGGAGGGGCCCACGTCCTTAGCGGGGTCTGGTCCTGCAGGGTCGCGATTCACCGTCCGTGGGGCTGAATTACACCGCGCCGGAGCGAAGCTGAGGGGAATCGCGCTGCAGAAGCGTCCATGGGGCGGCTGGGGGCAGCCATAGCAAACGACCGCGGGCTGGGGGTTTCACACGACGGAAGTGTTCTTCTGCAGTCAGACATCCAAAGGCAAGAGGCCGCAGGCCTGTGCTCCCTCCACAGGCTCGAGGGGAGGGTCCTTCCTCCCTCTGCCTCTGTCTTCAGTGGTGTCCCTCATCCCAAGTCTCTGCTTGTTCCTTCCTGCCACAAGGGACACTATCAATTTGATTCTTACCTATAGTGTATCTGCAAAGAAACTATTTGCAAAAAATCCTGAGGTTCTGGGTGGACATGACCCTTTTGGGGAACTCACCATTCTGGCCAGTACAGGCGTTCGATAGCAAATAGCACAGCCAAAAGTGGCAAGAAGGCAGGAGGAGGCCTCCTGGTACTGTGGTTCAGTTGTCCCAGCTGTCCAGAGCCCCTGTTAGCACCTCTGACACCCACTGCTAGCTGGGAGTGGGGTCCTGGTTTCCTTCTACTGATGGAGGCTTGAGTGAGTGACCAAGGTCACACAGCTAGCCAGAGCTGGGACTGGAACGCGTCTGGGTCAGCTTGATGACCTGGGGGCTTCACAGCCTGGCTGGGCTGGATTGGAGGAATCCTCAGTGCTGGAGGGCCCCAAGATCCTTCCACTCCGAGGGACCTAATTAACCAAGAGAAGGCAAAGGTGTTGACTCGCCCTGATGTTCACATTGCTTTACTTCCACATATCATAAATTTTGGAATGTGGCTACTCTCCTGGAATCACTTGAAAAGGTGAGGTCAAAGAGAACAAGGATTCATTATTTATAGAAATTAGTCTATACTGGGGAAGTGAGGCAGGAAGACGCAAGGAGGTCAGACTTTCCCCTGCTGTCCATGTGGATTTTACACTGCCTAGAGTTGTCACCCAGATGCTGGCATGCCTGGGACTGTCACCCAGATGCCGGGATGTTTGGGACTCTCACCTAGTTTCTGCAATGCCTGGAACTGTCACCTGGTTGCTAGGATGTCTGGGACAGTCATCCAATTGCTAGGATGGCTGGGACTGTCACCAGTTGCTGGGATGTCTGAGACAGTTATCTGGTTGCTAGGAGAGCTTGGACTGTCACCTGCATACTGGGATGTTTGGAGTCGTCATCCGGGTGCTGGGATGTCTGGGGCTGACACTGGGTTGCTGGGATGTCTTGGGCTGTCACTTGGATGGTAGGAGGTCTGGCACTGTCACTTGGTTGGTG
>PJEN01000239.1:333837-414794 GCA_004024605.1 Pteronura brasiliensis
GGGGGGGGGTGCGGGGGCTGCACGGGGCAGCGGTCACTGCACACACGGCCGCCGCTGGAGGGGCCCGGGAGCAGCCCGCAGCCCGCAGTCCCGCAGCCCCGCACCGGCCGCGGGCGCACCTGTGCCGCCCCGACTCCCCGCTCGCGGACCCGAGGCTAACAATGGCTCCACGGGGGCGCGGCTCCCACGGGCGGGCGCCGGCCCTCTCTCCGCTCACGACCTTCTCGCCAGCCCCCGGGGCGGGAAGGATGACCCTGAGCTTCCGCGGAGGCGCCCGGGGCTCAGAGAGGCCAAGCGACTCGGCCAAGGTCACACAGCCTCGCGGACGGGGTGCCGGGGCCCCGCTCCAGCAGCTGCGCGGGGACCCTCGCCGGCTCCCGACGGTGACGCCCCGGAGTCGCCCGGGAAGGCGGGACGCCCGGCTTTCGCCTCAAACAATGCTCGGCGCAAATCTGCGGGAACAAAAGCGAGAGGGAATCCGGCCCGGGTTTTCCGGCGCGCCGGCCCCGCCGGCCGCTGAGGGGCGGGCCGGGGCGGTTCCGGCGTGATCGACAGCCCCGAGGAGGCGTGGCCGCGGCGGGGGTGACTGGGATTGGGGGCCCGGGACAATCACGGGCCGAGAGGGGGCCGGCCGAGCCAATCGGCGGGGGGGGCGGGCCCGGCCGGCGCGGCTGTCGCGAGAGGCGGCCACCCCGCCCACTTGCGCCTCGTCCGGGCGCCCGTCAGCAGCGAAGGCGGCCGCGCTCGGCCCGGATCCGTCCGCGGCGCGGGGAGAGGCCGGAGAGCGAGGCCGCGCGAGTGCCGGCGCAGATCCCTCCGCCGCCGCCGTCACCGCAGCTGCCGCCGCCGCCGCGGCGCCCGCCAGTCCCTGCGCGCTCCGCGCCCGCCCGCCGCTCCCCACGCGCCCGCCCGCCGCCCGCGGCCTCCGACCCGGCAACGGCCGGTCGGCCCAGGCGCGGCGGCGGCGGCGGCGGCGGCGGCGGAGGTCGAGGAGGAGGAGCAGCGGCCGCCGCGGGCGGAGGAGGAGCAGGCGGAGGCGGAGGAGGGGGCATGGCCCGGGCGGCTCCGGCGGGGGGCGGCCCGCAGTGACAGACCCTGCGGCGCGGGGGGAGATGGGGGCGGCCGCCTCCCGGGCGACGACGACGACGACGACGACGAGGAGCGGCCGCCGCCGCCGCCGCGCACCGGCCGCCGCTGGGGACGGGCGCGGGCCAGGAGCCCGCCCGTGAGCGGGGGGCCCGCGGCCGCTCGCCGCCCCCGGCCGCCCCGGCCGCCCCGGGCCCCCCCGGCGCCCCGCGTGCGCCCGGCCGCCGGCCCCTGGCGGGGGTCCCGCCCGCGCCGCGCGCCCCCGGCTCCGGCGCGGCCCGCGGCGCCCGCCCGCCCTCGCCCGGCCCCGGCCCGCGCGCCCCCGGCCCCGGCGCGCCCCGGCCGCCCGCGCCCCCCGCCCGCGCCCGCCCGCGCCCACGGCCCCGGCCCCGGCCGGCGGCGGCCCCCGGCCCCGGGGCGCGGCGCGGCGCGGGCGGCAGCATGGTGGAGAAGCGCTGCCCGCTGCAGAGGGACGGCGTGTACCGCTGGTTTTCTGAGCTGCCGTCGCCGCAGCGCGTGGAGTTCCTGTGCGGCCTGCTGGACCTGTGCATCCCGCTCGAGCTGCGCTTCCTCGGCTCGTGCCTCGAGGACCTGGCCCGCAAGGACTACCACTCGCTGCGCGACTCGGAGATCAAGGCCAACAACCCGGCCGACCTGGGCAGCCTCACCAACCTGACGGACGAGGTGGTGCGCAGCAAGCTGCTGGTGTCGCTGGCGCTGCTGGGCTCGGAGCAGCGCGAGGCGGCGGGCGTGCTGTACCGCACGCTCACGCACATCGACTCCATCATCCACAACTACGGGCTGCAGCTCAACGAGGGCCGCACGGGCGATGAGTTCCTGCTGCTCTTCACCATGGCCTCCAACCACCCGGCCTTCAGCTTCCACCAGAAGCAGGTGCTGCGCCAGGAGCTCACGCAGATCCAGAGCAGCCTGAGCGGCGGCGGCGGCGGCGGCGGGGGCCACGGCGGCAAGAGCGCGCTGCCCACCTGCCCGGCCTGCCACAAGGTGCGCGACCCCCGCCCCCGCGTCCGCGCCCCGGGCCCCCTCAGGGGCGGTCGCGCCCGTCCGGGGCGCCTGGGTCCTGGGGAGGCCTGCGCGGTCCGAGTGCGCTGCCCCTTTGTGCTTCTCCTTGCGTGCTGTGGCCGCAGGCGCGATGAGGCCTTTGTCCCCTTCCTCGGGCTCTTGGGCGACCGATCAGTCACGCTTGGCGTCGCCCCGGTTTTCCAGGCCTGGTGTTTCTTAGCGGGAAGGGAAGGCGCGGTGCGGAAGGGGGTCTCCGCGGACGGCGCGGGCGCCGTGCGGGGCCCTGCCGGCCCGCGTGTCCTTTCCTCTGGTGGGCCGGTGCCGCCGCGGGGCAGGCTGCCGGGCCGCACAGAAACACATCCGCGGCCTTGGACGCGTGCGTGCCGCCCGGAGTCCCGGGGTGCTGGTCCCCTAAGGAATGTTGGGTTCACGGCTCCGTCTGCAAACTCAACAGGAAGGGCCAGTGGTCATCCGCTTGGAAATGCCAACTTTTGTCTACTTGTTTTGAAACTACGTGAACAGCAAGCGTTTGGGGCTCAAACTCCTTTTTCACAGCCCCCTGGGACCTAGCGCCAAAATGGTGCTCCGAGAGAACGGGTTTCTCTTTGACCCGGTGTGGCCTGTGTTCAGATGTCACTGGGACTCTGGGGGACAGATGGGGGGACAGACTGCAGTCAGGACCCGTCGGGCCGCGTGCCGTTCTCCGTGTCAGAGCCGTTCTCGTGGAACCCTTGGCTCCTGTCGGTTTGCCCTGGTGGTGGTCAAGCTGTCTCAAGCCTGGGCTGCAGCTCTTCTCCCCAGGGGTTTCTTCTGAGATGTGGTTGTGCCGTCCGCACCGGGTTAACCTGTGTCTTGTCTTTCTCTGGTGAGGGGGAGCTCCGGGCGGGCGGCTGTTCTGTTCTGCGCTGTTGTTAGCGAGTGTTTAAATGGCAGTGCGCGCCTCACGTTGTGCCCCGGTCGGAGATCGGTGTTCCAGCTACCACAGAGGAGGGGCAGCGTCCTGGTAGGCCGTGTGGCTGTCTGTCGGGTGCCAGTGCCGTGTCCCCTGCTGGGCTCTCAGGCCCCGATGGTCAGCTGCACGAGCTGCTGGCCTCCTGTTGCGACGCTGGCCACTGCGGTCTGGGTTTCCCTGCGCCTGTTCAGCTCTGGAAGGCGATTCTTTGTGTCCACACGTTCACCCCTTACGGAAGGGGAAGGTGGCGGTGATGATCGTGGTGGGGCAGGAGCTGACGTTAGATTGAAAATGTGCTTTATAAGAGAGCCCTTCCGTCAACCGAGAAATCCCTCTGATGACCCCAAGGGCCAGGCTCCCCGTCACCCCTGCCCACGTACTCGGAACTGGCCAGCTGTGTGACCTTGGCCAGAGTCCCGCCTCCGCTTGGTGTTTCCCGGTGGAGTCGATGGCAGGTTCCCTGCCCCCGGGCCTGTTGGAGGGCGGCGTGCCATCACGCGTGACGTCCCCAGCCAGATGTGCAGGGACTGCTCCCTCCTCTGCCAGGTCCAGCCCCTCTGGGTTCTTGTGGAGGAGTGCTGGCTAGGCGAGGCCCGGCCTTACAGACTGAAATATTTATGTCTCAGAAGGTTCCTGTTTTCTAAATTGATTTTTGAATAGGCACTTGGAGCTGACCGTGTTTTTTCTTCATCCCTGGGAAACTGGAGAATTCTGCCTGACCCTTAATAACGACGTTATGGTGAGTCATCTTAGGGCTGTTGCTTCCCTGGTTCAGAGCAACCGCGGTTTCTAGTTTTCCCCACGTCCCCTCTGTCACTCTGGTCCGTGTGACTTTGTTACTCTGGAGGCCTGGCGCACCCTCTGCTGCTCCTGCAGGCAGTTTCTCTGCCGAAATCTAACGTCCGAGCGGCTTCCCTTCTCGGTGTCTCGGGGTCTCACCCGTGCCGTGCCCCTGGGAGAGCAGCCCCGTTGGAGCCCTGCTTGCATCTGCTCTGGGAGCTGCTGTCCTTCTGTCTGGAACTCTGAGCTCAGAGCCCTCGTGTTTGTCCTTTAGGGATAAAGACAGGGTCGATTTTTTTCTTCACTTTGTTTAAAGCGATAGTTCTCATAACCACGTTTTCTGAGAGAGTCACAATTTGCAACCGCATCTCCCAACCCTCACTGTATTATTTGATAATTTTTCCTGCTCGGCAGACGAGCAGAAGGCGTTTAGGGGAGTGAATGAGGTAAAATAGACATTTTCACGTCCAGAGAGGAAAGCAGTCGGCGCGGCCAGGCTGACGGTAGACGGCAGGAGCGCGGCTGTGCTTGCTGGTAACGGGCGCCAGGTGCCTTAGGTACAGTGTTCTCGGGCTTCGGTGTGAGCGTGTGATAAAGGTCGCCTGGGACTCTCCCTCTCTTCCGAGTTCAGTAAAAAGCTATCCTTTGGGGAAAAGTTTAACTTTACCCTTTGTAGTCTTTTCTTTTCTTTTTTAAGATTTTATTTATTTATTTGACAGACAGGGATTACAAGTAGGCAGAGAGACAGGTAGAGAGAGAGAGAGTAGAGGAAGCAGGCTCCCCGCTGAGCAGAGAGCCCGATGTGGGGCTCGAACCCAGGACCCTGAGATCATGACCTGAGCCGAAGGCAGAGGCTTAACCCACTGAGCCACCCAGGCGCCCCTGCAGTCTTTTCTTTGTGTAAACGATCATGGATTAGAAGTACATGCTTGTCTTTTTTTAATTTATGAGATTTAATTTTTAAAAATCATAAAACTCACCCTTTCAAAGTATACATTTTAGTTTTTAACATACTGACAAAGTTGTGTGACCATTCAACCGTGTCCTTCCAGAACATTCTCATCACCCCCCGAAGAAACCCCATACCTATCGACAGTCCCTCCCCATTCCCGCTCCCCAGCCCCTGACATCCAGCCATCTGCGCTGTGCTTTTGCTTGTCCAGGACTTTTCGTGGAAGCGGAGTCAGCCAGGGGGTGCCCGTCTGTGTCTGGCGGTGTTCTCAGCATCACGTCCTCCAGGTTGACTCCTGGGGTGGCCTGTGTCCGCGCTTCTCTACCTTTTTAGGGGTGAGGACTGTTCACGGTGTGGGTAGACCCCGTTTTGTTTACCCACGTGTCTGTGGATGGACACTGGGGTTGTTGCACGAGCTTATTTGTGCGCCCCCCCCACCGCCGTGGTTAAGAGGCAGTTGCTCTCATCCCTTACCCCGCACACGGAACGAGTAGTCTTTGGAGCGTCGTGCACACATGGCCGTCTGAGGGACCCCCTGGCTGTGATGCGAGCCTGCCTGGGGGGTGCGGGCGCCATGCAGACCGTGGCTGCAGGTGGTGGGGAAGGCGCTGCTCTGACTGTCAAGGCCCGGCACGGTCTGGAGTCCACATCGTGGTCCAGAGCTGGGTGGCCGCATCCGCTGTCACGGGGCAGGGTGGCGGGAAGCTGCCCCAGCCTGGTGTTTCAGGATCCTCAGGACAAGGATCACAGCCGAACACCTGCTTGAGGATCTTGCTGGGTGTGGAGCCTCTCTGAAGGGCTGGCGGCTGGAGTGCCGTGGTGGGGCCCCCTTGGGGGGTGATCTCTGGCGCCCACGTGGGGCGCTCTGGGGTAAGCGCTGTGGGAGTGGGCTGCTACGCAGGGCTGGCCCAGGGCAGTGGCGCTCTGTCACACCGCTTCCCGCCGGCGGACGGCGATCCTTGGGGTCAGAGGTGGCAGCGTGGTAGTTTCTGCGCGGGTTACCATGTGAGGTCCGTGTCGCCCCTTCCGGTGCTGCTGCTGACAGTGACGCGGCCCTCCCCGGGCAGGACTTTGTCTGGGCCCTGGTGTCCGGCTGGTGTCCTGGAGGAGTTGGGACCTCAGAGCACAGCGGGGGGCTCCAGCTTCAGCCCTTGTGCTCTGGCTGTGGAGGAGGGTGCGGGCCGGCGGGAGGACTCAGGCCTGCGCTCACTGCTCAGTCTGGCTGCCTTTGCTTCCTCGGCTTTGCTGGTGACGCTCCCGGAGATAATGTCCTCCCACGTTCTGGATTCTTCGTTTTGGGCCAGGCTTTATAGGCTCCCGGACTGCCCTCTTTTGATGGTGCACACATGATAGGATCACTGAGACGCGCTGGCGTGCAGGGGTGCTTGGTGCAGGCGCCTCCCGTGGTGGAGACGGTGCTCCTCACAGATGTGCTGGGAGCTGGTGCCACCAGAGAGGGAGCCGCCCCCCTGTGACATCAGGACCCCCATGTGCGCTGGTGCACTAGGGCTGTGTCCGACTCTGCCGAGGCTTGAGCTCCCGCTGCTGTTCTGGAGCGCCGCGGTGGAAGCAGCAGGTCATCTGTCCGCCTCTGCCGAGTGCCGTGGTGGTGTCCCTTAACGCGGTTAGAACGCGGTTACAGACCCACGTCTGCGCTTGCCGAGTTCCTGAGGCGTTTTGACCTTTACCCAGTATTGGGCTCGGGTTTGCACACTTCCCTTCCATCCTGCACACTTCCTTTACCTGCCCTTTGCACCGAGGACATTTGGGATTGATACATTTTCCCCCAAGTTAACAGAGGCGTCCTAGGGCCTCAGCGGCAAGCTGGCAGAGGGACATTTTTGTTGTTCAGTTGGTGGCTGCTGGCCGCCCTGCTAGTGAGAAACAATTTCTGTTACGTTTAGGGAAAAATAGTTTCTATGTAAGTGTGCTCTTTTTTTCCCCCCTGCCTTAGATGGATTACATTTCAGAAAAAAGATCCTTTGGAAGTTTCTTTTTTTTCTTATTATTTACTTTTGAGAAGCCACCATTTAGGACACCAGTTCTCTCGTGAGTTTGGGAAACGTTGCCAACAGCTTTCGGCGAGTGCACAGGTCACTTGAGGGATTCTGGTTCTGGACTCTGGCCTGCCCTGTGCCTTGCAGGGATCAGTGTCCGCCAGGTGGCTCGCCCTGGGCTCCTCGTAGAGCTGCTTCCCGTCGCGGTGCAAAGCCGTAATCAAGAGCCTCGTGAAATAGGTTAATTCTTTCTCTTCTCTTTTGTTAGTACAGCCAGTTTGTCCCGTCACTCTTGCGCTGAGTGGATGGGCGTAAAATAGGTTCATTCTTAAAGTCGGTGTCGCCCTGAGTTATGAGGCCTGGGGTTCTTCAGACTGAAGACCAAGGCGAGACTGAACACCTTTCCCGTACCTGACACGCCAGCAGCCCCTTGCTAGCAGTGACCAGGGCATAAGGAGGTGGGCCTGCACTCGCCATGGGGCCCCCAAAGACTGGCACAGACTTGGGGTCATATCCCAGCAGCAGTGAGGAGCGCTCCAGGCCTTGGGGACACTCTCACTGAGTCTTGCCTCTGAGTGGGGTTTGGGATTGTAGATGGGTGTTTCTCAGGTCCGTAGGAAAGTCACGAGCCCCTGGGAGGTCTCGTGTGTGCCCTTACCTTCCTTCCTTTTTCTCCTGGTTCTGAGACAGAGCGTTCTTTTGGTCACAGGCGAGTCCCTCGGTCTCTGTTTTGGTCACGTCTTTCTGTTTCCTCAGGGGTGTTGCTAGCTCAGGTGTCTGAACTTTGCCATTTCCTGCCCTCCCTGCTTCCCTCACCTCAGTCTTTGACCTCTGTTTTTCCACTTGGCATATAAATACGGTCACGGTTCCTCCCTTCAGCGTTGTCTGCCTCTGTCAGCCGCTCCTCTGTCCCGTCGTCACCAAGTCCTGCCCCAGCCAACCTCATTCCTACCTGCCAGGGGTGGTCCAGTTTTCACAATCTGGTATCTGTCCTTCTGGCATTTTAATGCACAACTGTGGTTCTTCTAAAACATTCTGTGCACGTATTTAAATAATACAGGATCTTCTGACAGGTGCCCTTGTGCAAGCTGCTCCCGCCCCCCAAAACGGTGCACTGGAGCCCACCCCCCTTCAGCCTGTGCCTTGGCCTCTTGGAACCTGGCTTTTGCCCCCAACTTCTTTGACGAAGTCTGTTTTTAGTTAAGGGAACTCAATAATCTCTCTAAATTAAAAAAAAAAATAGATAATATAATCAGAGGTAAAAATTGATAAGATACAAACAATATTCGTGAAACATCTCCCTTTTCCCCCATACATTGGAGAAGGGCACGTGGGATGTTTCAAGGTGTGGGCAGCGTTCTGTTCCTTTACTTGGGTGTTGGTTCCTGTTACTTTACATTTTAAAAGACAAGATTTTATCCTACCGTTATCCCGCTTTGTCCCCCTCTTTGTTCCCTGTAGAACCTTCCAGAGAAATGTGCTTTGTATTTACAAATCGGTACTTGGCGTCTTCCTCCTGACACAGCTGTGTGCCCTGCTTTCTTCTCCTGACAGCTCTGCTGGACGTGCAGTCCGCGGCAGGCCGTGGACCGTTTTTATTCTGGTTTCTGGCCCGCTGCTGAGTGAGTCCCTGCCGGTGGACGTGTGGTTCCCGTGTTACTCTTTCGAACAACTCGGTCATTTGCAGATTATGTACGTGTCACCTGTATGGCAGGGTGTGTGGCCTTCTCGAAGCCTGGAAGTGGGGTTGATGGTGGACCAAAGGGTGGGAGCCTCTGTAATGATTTTGGACACTGTGGGGGCCCTGCCTCTGGCGCCCCCACAGCAGCGTGTGTGAGTGCCTGTTGGCACGCCTCCGAGCAGTTTGGGGTGTGTGAGCTCCCCGCATCCCTGTCCCCACCGGCGGCTGCCCCTGGCTGCGGGGGTGCCTCTCGGGGGCTGCGGTTTGCTTCGCGGGCCCCCGATGAGTGAGGTGGGACATTTCAAGCGAGCTTTGAATTTTTGGCAAGCTCTCCGTAGCCTTTGCCCATTGCGCTTGGGGTGTTGGTCTTTCCTTTGTTGTTCGGAGCTCTTTAAGTTTCAGGGAAATTGTCTTTGGTCGTTGGTAGAAGGGGCGAGAACTTGTTTTCCTGCCTGTTGACGTTACCGTGCAGTTCCTTTTTATCGTCTCGCGCGGCTTCTGGGGTGTGCGTCGTGATTCGAAACGTGTTACAGCTCGGGCCTCGCGCGGACTGCGGTGTGCACGGGCCGTGGTGGAAGCGTCCCCGTGGCGGCGTCTGGCACAGAACTCCGGCGGCTTCTCATCTTGGGTTCCACAGACCCGTCTGGAATTTATTTGGAGGCAGGTACGGAGCGAGTTTCACGTTTTCCGAATGAAAACCCAGTTGCCCCAGTGTCACTTGCTGGAGAATCGGCCTTTTCCCTCTCGCAGCTGAGGTGACTGGACGGCGTCCCAGTTGCCCGGTCCACGGCGCTGTTCAGTCCTTACCTCTCCGCGCTTCTGTGGGCTCCCACACAGGTCAGTGCCCGGGGAGGGTGCTCTTCTCTACGTTTAAGCAAGGGTGGGTGTGGAGGTGCCTCCCCCCGACACTGGCTGGCAGGAGACTGGGCGAGGCCCGAGTGTCCGCGCAGAGTCCCGCCCCGTCCATGCCTGGCACTGCTGGTGTTGCTCTGGCTGCTCTGAGCGTTCTCAGCGTCTCCCGGCTCTCCTGCCCTCGCATCATGGTGTTCCCACTGACGAGCATCAGATCTGCAGGCCCAGCCAGACCGAGCTCCGGCGGGAGGGGCCAGGTGGCTCCGGATGTCCAGAGGCAGGCTCCCTGTCCGTCTGCGCGACTGCTCTCCCCGTGCCCCAGCCGGAAGCCCATGCCTCTCCTCCGCTTGTCTTCTCTCCGGGTCCCCAGTTAGGCCCTCAGCAACTCTGCGGGCTTCTTTTCTGTTGACACTACCACAGCCCGAGTCAGTGTTTCCCCTTTCTGCCTGTCCCCTCGCTCTGTGTCTTTCTCCCCATCGCACTTGACGTAATGGTCCCGTATATGGCACACTTCTGTGGAGGCGGACTTAGCTTTTGGGCCATTTGCCAGAGAGCCAGGGCGTAGATTAAAATAGTTTTCAGGGAACAAGCACAACCCCAGCCTTCACGTAACTTCATTCCTTCCCCTGAGTCAGGAACGCATGATGGCCGGCGAGTGAGTGACCACCTCCTTTTAGAATTAAGCTGATGTCATTGTTTAAGGTACACAAGAAATAACTTGTAGCTGTTCTGTTGGGTCTTTTAATGAAATGATCCAGAAACTTTAGTACCCTAACTCTTAGAAATAACAGTGATGTGTCCAACTTCTCATCTTTTTTATTTTTTTTTAAAGATTTTTTTTATTTGACAGACAGAGATCACAAGTAGGCAGAGAGGCAGGCAGAGAGAGGAGGAAGCAGGCTCCACCGCCGCTGACCAGAGAGCCCGACGCAGGGCTCGATCCCAGGACCCTGGGATCATGACCTGAGCCGAAGGCAGAGGCTTTAACCGACTGAGCCACCCAGGTGCCCCGCAACTTTTCATCTTGACCAAGACCCCTGGTCTGGCCTAGTCTGTTACGACAGCCTGTCCCCCAGTCTGGGTCCAGTCTACTATGACAGCCCATCCCACAGCGTGGGCTCCATCTGCTCTGACACCCTGTCCCCTGGCCTGGGTCCGGTCTGCTATGAAGGCCTGACCCCCTGGCCTGGATCTAGTCTCCTAGGATAACCTGTCCCCTTGCCTGAGTCCAGCCTGCTGTGACAACCTGTTTCCTGGCCTAAGTCTAGTCTACTATGACAACTTGTCCCCTGACCTGAGTCTAGTTTATTATGGAAATCCATCCTCCTGGCCTGAGTCTAGCCTACTGTGACAACCCGTCCCCCCTCGACTGGTCTAGTCTCCTACAACAAACCATCGCCCCTGGTCTGGGTTTAGTTTATTATGGAAATCTGTTCTCCTAGCCCGAGTCTAGTCTCCTGTGGCAGCCCATTCCTCCTGGCCCTGCTCTTAGCCTATTGCAGCAGGTCCATGGTGTCCCTGGAATGGTCTTGGTCTCCAACGTGCAGGTCTTGGTGTGTCCGCCGCACGTCTATACTCACCCCTGTCCATGCCTGACGTCCCTTGTGTTTGCTGCGGTCCCTCCTCCCGAGTCTTGCAGGCCTGTTCTCAGACAGGACACCCGGTACCTGGGCCCCCCCCAGTTCTTGGCTCAGACTTACAAGACTTCTGTGGCCTTCTTCTGTCCTAGACCTTGTCGTACTCCACTGAAGGTGGGTTTCATTAAATTTCCGTCACCAGATTTGACTTACTGGCGGGCAGAGACAATCTTTTTCAGTCCAGAGCCTCGCGGCCCCAGCCACCCGACAGGGGCTGCGTCCTGAGCATCTGCGAAAGCCGAGTGGGTGGGAGGTTGGGCGTTTATGAAAGGCCACTCTAGGGGAAATGTTTTTTTCCTTCGTGCTTTTGTTCTCTGTGGACCTGCCAGTAACACCTGTTAGCAAATGACACTCTTCTTAATGGCGTTTGTGGGTGTCTCTCTTAGCCTGACATAGCCGTGGACTCTAGTGGGTTTTCAATATCCGTATTCTAGTTTGTTATTTTTCAAAAGTTGGTGTGCAGACGCTTCCTGGGGGAGCAGCGCTCTGGGTGCCACAGTTCCAATGGTGGTGCCCACGACAGGGAAGCGCCCGGCCCGGGCTCTGGGCGCTGGAGAGGCGCGAGCTGACCGGTGTGCGGGGCCCTGCCCCCGGCGGCCGTGCTGTGGGTGGGTTCTGCTGCCTGTGCCGCTACGCTCCCGTCCTCTCCTGCTTCCGGAAGAGTCGCTCCTGCTGAGCCTTGGGGTCCGAGTTGGCCGGGGAAGGTGACAGGCCCAGCAGGTGTTCCTCGTGCCCAGCAAAGTGTAGTGTGGCCACCGTCAGCAGGGACAGCAGAGTGGTCAGGAGGGAGCGCTATGGAGTCGTGTCCTGACTGTTTGGGACTTGGGGTAAAAGCTTCAGTAGAATTGCTAGAAGGAAATTACATGCTCAGGTTTCTGCGTCACGGCGAGTCTAAAACGTGTGCGCATAGGAACGCCTTCTGCAAACGCAGCCTAGACTAGAAGAAATGACCTTGCGGAAGGAGGAACATTGATTTATGGGGAAGAGGGGGTCCCTCCTCCCCTCTCTTTTGGGCATTTCAACAAAATACGAACTCTTGGGACCAGTGCCACCGGCCTAACCCCGATCCGGTCACTAAAATCCGGGTGGTCCTCAAGTGTCAGAGCGCGGGCGCCGGGTCTGGTCCAGCTTGGTCGCGTGTAGCCGCCACAAGGCGGGCGCCGGGCTATTCGGTGGAAGCGGTTTGCTGCGGGTGGCGTTAGAAGTGGCTGTTCTTACGACGTTACGACGTGAAGCCAGAAGTGTACGTAACAGTGTTTTCACGGCTTTGTGAAAAGTGAAGGGCAAAGTGAAGGTGGTGACACGAGAAGGCGTCTGGGGCCCTGGGGGCCCGCGAGCCCCTGTGCGTGGTGTGAGCCCCCGTGGTGCGCGGGACCGCCACCGTGTTGCCACTCTCCAGAGAGCCCGAGGGCCGCCCGCACGGCCGCCGCAGTGCCCCTTCCTGCTCCTCCAGCGGCCTGTGGGGGTCCTCGCCCTGGAGCCCCGCGTGCGCGTCGCGTGTATCACGTCGGTTGTTTCCGCCTTTGGAGCGCCAGGACGCTCCTGTCCCTGCCTTTTCCTGGGCAGTTCCCAGGCCCACCCCGCCCCCCGGTAACCATGTTTTCCTCCGGGCACTTGTTTCTGTGTTGGTGAGTGTCGCTGTGCTCGGTCCCCCCGAAGCCGAGTCCCGCAGTCCCGCTCCGGCTTTTGGCTCCTGCGCGCCCCGCGGCCTTCTTCTCCCTTCGGTGACCGCGGCGGCAGGTGTCCGCTCCCCACGGTGCATCCCCTGGGGTGAGCGCCGCGACTTGTCAGGCAGTGACACGGGCACCGCGACCGTCCACCTCCTCTGGCCTTCATGCCATGGTCATCGCGCCAGTTACTTGTACGCGGGACACCCCGGTAGAAGCACTTTCTGCTTCCGTACGAATGTGGATTCAGAGATTGAGAAGAAAACGGGCGCCCGGCAGGCTCAGTCGGGGAAGCATCTGCCTTCAGCTCGGGTCATGGTCCGGGGGTCCCAGGATCGAGTCCCGCCTCGGGCTCTCTCTTAACAAGGAGTCTGCTTCTCCCTCTGCTGCTGTCCCCACTTCTGCTCTCTGTCAAGTAAAGAAGTAAAATATTGTTTACAAATTGAGAAAATACAGTCTTGTATTTGTCCACGGTTGCTCTTCTCCGCACGCTCCGTTCCTCACCAAAGAGCTGTTTGTGGCTCTGGCCCTTCCGTCTGGGAAACTGTCATTCAGCTATTTTAGGGAGTCTGAGTCCGTGGGTTAGAAATTCCCTTTGTCTTCTCTCAGGGTAGAACTGTGCTGTGATGGGCACTTACCCCGCCCGTCAGAGTCTCTGTTGATGGGCTTTCTCCGGCCCTGAAGGCGGGGAGGCCGTGGCTCTCTGGTGGCCGCCGTCCACGTGCCTGTCCCCAGCATGCGCCGGCCTGGCTACGAGGCGCCCGAGAGCTGTTGGCTTGAATCTGTCTTGCTTGGTGTTCTTTGAACTTATTGGATCTGTAAGTTTATGTCTTTTACTAAATTTGAGAAATTTTCACTCATAATTTCTCCATAGTTGTTCTTGTCTCAATGTCTCCTTTCTTTGGGACTCCCCCTGTAGGGATGTTAAAGCTTCTTCTGATACTATGCTAAAGGTCTCAGAAGCTTTTCTTTCCTTCCCCAGTTTTTCTCCTCTCTCTCTCTCTCTCTCTCCTTTTTTTTTGGATTGGATACTTTCAGTTGATCTGTTTTGAAATTCTACAAGTCTGTTAATTCTAGACTGCTGTTAAGCTCATCCAATAGATTTTTTTAGTTCATAGCATTTTTTTTTTCATTTTAGAATTTCTATTTAACTTCTTTTTTGTGACTTAAGGCTTTATTTATTTATTTATTTTTTATTTAGAGCAGTTTTAAGTTCACGGATAAATAGACCGTCGTGATCCTCCGAAGTCTGTGGTGCCCGTCAGGGTTCCCTCTCGCTGTGGTACAGGTTCTGGGTGCGGACAGACGTCCCCCACTGGGTCCCTTGTAGAGTATTTTCACTGTCCTTACAGTCCTCCGGGCTCTCGGCCTGCTTACCCCCGTGCCCCCAATGTTTCTCCGTCTCCGTAGTTCTGCCTTTTCCAGAGTCATCCAGGTGAGGTCACGCGGGGCGCAGACTGTCAGGTGCGTGTTTCGTTTTCCTCTGCGCCTCTCCAGGACCTGACAGCTCCTCTTCCGCTGCTGCGTGACAGTCCTACGTGCGGACGGACGCACACGTCTGGGTGTTCGTTTATGTGTCCCCGGCTGCGGGCATCTTGACCACTTCTTGAATTGTCACATTTTAAGAGTTTCCCCTTCTCTCCGGAAGTGTTTGTTTGGTTCTTAGATCACAGATGTCTTCTTTCCATCTGCTGAGCCCGTTTCACCAGCCGCGTCATGCTGCTCGCCTCTGGTCCCGGCGTCTGACCCGCCTGGTGCCCGGCCTGTTGCTCCTTGTGCGGGCCACGCTGTTCCCTTACGTGTCTGGGAGTTGGGGTTTGCTTCTCGAGTTTGTGAACGAGACACAGTAGAAGCCCTGGGTTGTGTTTGGTCCTGTCTGCTTTAGCAGGCGGTGACTGTGGCCGGATTCCGACCCCGGAACTGCCTGCCTCTGCTGTGAGCCTTCTTGGTCCTGCCCCGCGTGTGCCTGTTTCAAGGGCTCACGCAGAGGTGTGGGCAGAATTGGTATGCAGAATTACACATGTTCCCTTTCTTTTTTTCTTTTTTCCTTTTTTAAAGATTTTTATTTGCTTGAGAGAAAGCAAGAGCGCTCGCATACAGGTAGGGGAAAGGACAGAGGCAGAGGGAGAAGCAGACTCCCCACTGAGCAGGGAGCCTGATCTGGGACTTGATCCCAGGACCCCAGTTCAGGACCTGAGCCCAAGGCGGCTGCTGCACCGACGGAGCCCCCCAGGCACGTTCCCCTTCTAAGGCACCCTGGCGTCAGGGGCTCTTCCCTCACTTTGCCGCCGGTCTCCGTTTCCAGAATTCTGATCTCGGGCTCCTGGGATCAGCAGGACCATGGAGCTGGAGCCAGGCTTCAGCTGCTACTTTTCCTGGTGCGTCCACAGCGCACGAAACCCACCCAGTGCGTCTCTGTTTCCACATGTCGAGCTTCCTCTGGTTTCCTCCTGCTTTGGGTCATGTTCAGTTTCTACGTGGTCCCTAGCGTCTGGTCATCTGGAGGAGGCTGGTCCGAGTACTCAGGCCTTCTGTGGAACCACGTGCTTCTGGTCCCCGCGTGTTGCGGTAAATACGGGCTGTGGGCCGTAGGAAGGGTGAACTCTCTGTAAGCAAGTGTAGCTGGGAAGGAGGGTTTTACAGTAACTGTGACATTTGTCCTTACGAAGAATGAGGCTCTGTGTGGAGGAGAAATGAGCTGGCCTGGTGCCTCGAGGTCAGAGGGCCATCGGGGGATGTGAGTGGGGCGGTTCGCGGTTCTTCTGGTCTGGAGGGGGGAGGCGCTGAGGGGCTGGGAGTGAGCTGGAGGGGGGAGTGTGGCGGAGTGGTGTGGGCTGGGGTCCCCCTGCTGTCGCAGGGCTCCTGTGCTTACATACCGGTTCCCGGGCAGATGCGGGGTTTTATATCTGCTGGAGGAGGTCAGTCTTTCCTGTCCGGTCCCGCTGAGCCCTTCCTGGCCTGACCTTTCCCTGCGTGGCTAACCGTGGACGCCTCCTCTCCGACTCCCGGCGCGGCTCTGCCTTGCTCCTGATGCGGTCCGGTCAGGACTTCTTACGTGGAATCTGTGGCTTCCGTGGAAATAAAACCCAAGGGCGTGTGTTACTGACACTCTCCGGACCTTTCATGCGCTCTTGCTCGCATCCACACGCTTTCTGGTCATTTAAGGCTTGTTTCAGTGCTTGTCCTTTTCCGTCCTCGACGTCTGGACACTAACTGAACTGTCATGGCCAGTGTCTCCTGGGGGTCCTAGAAACCGTCGTCTGCGCTGACAGCCCGGCGCTCCGAGCCATTCATCTCAGCAGTTGCGTGTCACGTGGGGACCCAAAGTGGTCATCACAGCACTTACCTCTCAGGATTAGACACGCGGCCAGTTTCTCAAAGAAAACCCCGACACTGAGACTCCTGTTGACCAAAACACACAGCACAGCAGCACCGGGCATACTGCCCTCAGCGTCAGAGGTCTGGACGGTAGAAGCGACCTGCGGCCGATGCCTGCCCTTTGGAGGTGGCGTGTGTGTGGAACCCGGGCCCCGCTTTAGTGGGCTCTGTGCGGTCGGGGAGGGGCCGTGGCCTGGGCACCCGAGGCTCGAGCTAGTGTTCGCGTCTTCCACAGCAGGCTGGTTGCACGATTTAAGTGTTTCTGGAAGGGACGGTCTTCCTGAATGCTACGTTCTGTATTCACACGCGGTGTTGCCCTCGAGGTTATTAAGACTGGTTGTTCCCATGCGGCTGTGCCTTTTAAGTGTCTGTCCCTTGTTGCTCCTTCCTCCTTCCTCTAGTAACCACTGGTTTCTTTGACTCCCCTGCCCTCACCTTGAGTCCGCTGCCTGTTCTCTGGAGAACGCGCCGCGCCTCTTGGCGCACCGTGTTTGGAGTGACCGAGATGCTGCTCGTGTGGCTGTTCGGGGGGGAAGGGCCTTCCTGCCACACCTGCTCCCCAGCTGGGCCTCTGACCTGGGTCCTGGGGGCTGTTTGGGGAGCACCTGCTACGGGACAGGCTCCGCAAGAGCCGCTTCCTCGGTGCTAGCTGCTCTAACCCTGCACAAGCCGAGGAAGTGCGTTGGGGTGTTGCTCTAACCCCTTTCCGTGGGTTTGCGTAGGTGGAAATACCGTCTTTAGCCAGCTAGGGCCCTTGACTTTGAACCTGGGTTGAGTTTGCTCTGCAGGGTCTGTGGGGTGGGAGTTCTGGGCACTTGCAGAGCTCTTTGGACCTGAACCCTCCTCTCACCTCACAGGTTCTAGTTTAACTGGTCCTGGCGGGGCGGGGGGTGCCCTGCAGTCTGAATGGGTAAGAGCTTCCCAGGTGGGCAGGTGGAGGGCCGGGAGCTCCAGGAGAGGCCGCCCTGCTCTGAAGGCTGCTGGCGGAAGGACGGTGGTTTGACAGTCACTTTGCGGGGCTCCTGTAGACAAGTACTTGGTACCTTTGCCGAGGTTTTGAGCAGTAATCTTTTTCTCTTTTTTAAAAATGAGTACAGCTACAGGGTAAGAAATTTTAAAAGGAATGTTTTTACGTGGAGAATGGTTTCTGGTTAGTACTGGCTTTCACTTGGGCTAAGTCAGCAAATAGCTTTCACTACTAAACTATCTATTTTCCTTTTCTGGTTTTTAGAGACGCATAATTACTATTTTAGTAAGATGCTTACAAATCACTTTTCTTTTTGATTTCACGTATTTTTTCCCACTGAGTTGAAAGTATTTAACAGATGATACTCTTTCTTGTATGGAGGTGGGTTGCTTGGAAAACAGACTGAAAATAAATGAGTCCATTTGTCGAACTCTGGGGCTCAACACTCTGGAGCCCGTGTCTGAGCCTGAGGGCCCAGGCCTCACTGCCCCTTGACATTTACAAGCTTTAGGCAGGGAGGCCTTCCGCCTGGGGGCCCCACACTTTCCACCACTGTGCCTGGAAGGCCCTTCCTCAGCCTGGCCGGTTCCTTCTCTGGTTCAGCCTTCAGCCGAGAGACCCTGCATCAACAGAGTCTGTGCCCTGCCCCTTGGAGTTGCCGTAGTTGTCACCCTGTCTGCCCCCACAGCTGGTCCCCTGGCAGTGTCTTCCCCACCTGCCGGGGCCGCTCAGCCCCTCAGCGTGAGCCATTTGGTTCTAGAAGCTGCTTCTGTTTTCCTGTGTTGTGTTCTCTTCTCATAGGAAGTTACACTGAGACTTAGTAGCCCCTAACTTGTGTTTCCAGTTCTGATAGTAACTGTTCCTTGCAGAAGCGGAAAATGGAAGAATACTTTGTAGAAAAGAACCCAAAGACAGTAAGTTCTGTCAGTATTGTGGTATATTTTCTCCTGTCTTCAGTGCCTGTGTGCACCAGTGACCCCTTCTGCCTCGTTCCCAGGATCCGAGTGTGAGCATTCCTGGAAGCCTTTTGTTTCGTAAAATTATCTTCTAAAGGATGCATCATGTTTAATCATACGGACATAAGTTTATGTGTTTAGATAATTAATCTTACTGGGTATTTCCGTCGTTTGTAGATATATGTATTTTGCTCTTTTAAAGCTAAAATGAACCTCCTTGTGTACCGACGTATGGCGGTATCACTGATTGTGTTCTGAGGATGGATCGTTCCCAGATGGATTAGTAGATCCAGAGCTCCTGGACGGGCGTAATAAACCTAATTTGTGTGAAGAGTTGCCCCGTTTGTCCTTGCTGGTTGGGGCTGAGGTTGCTTCCCTTGCAACAGTAGGAACATCGACTCTTACGAATGTTTTGTCGAACTGTACTTTAAATGATACAGGGTCTTTCTAGCTGCTGTGTGCTGGCTCTGGGATCGGTGATCGCTGGTCATGGTGCAGTCTGTGTTGCGGTGGCCTGTCTGTGGAGAGAAGGCAGACCCCAGCTTCCGGTAAAGGGCCATGGGGAGTGGCGTCCGTGGCCACAGACCGTTGACTGCGATGTGCTCAGGGAGAGTCAGCCTCGCGGAAGCAGGTCTCTGCCGGGACGTCAGAGGTATGCGTCTCTTCCAGGTGTCCCCACGGAGCCGGTGTCCGCCGGGGTGCTCGTGCTTGTCCCACCACATGCCAGCCAGACTGGCGGCCGTGGGGACAAGAGCAGCCAGCGTTACGTTGAATGTTGACTGTTTGGTGAGCACACTCCTTCCAGTGCCTTTTTTATATGAGGTACATGTCGTTATCCCCACTTTGTGCTGGGGGAAACTGGACCGGAGCCACAGGGATCCTGGCCACCCGTCACAGCCAACCCGGACTGCTGGAACTGGCGCTGTGGCCTCTGTAGGCGGGCTCTGCTCTCCCTGGGTTTGACCCACACCAACCACCCCATGAAGCTTAGTCCCTGCAGGGCTGCCCCCTACTGGCCCAGTGACCTTGGGGAGACTCCTGGCGGGCCCTGTGGCTCCTCCTGTGCAAGTGGTGAGGACTCCAGGGGTCGAGTGGCTTGGCGTGGTTACAAGCAGAGCGTATCCATGACGGGAATGGTGTAAGGTGTGCTTATACTCTGGTCGCTTTCATCATTTTATCCTCTGTGTCTCTTCCTGCGTGTTCACGTCCTGGGCGTTCCGTGTGCACCTGCGCTGTAAGCTGAGCTGCTGTCTTCACTGCCCCTTGCGGGCACAGCCTGGCTCACCATGCCATTGGCAGCCCCGTTCGCAGCTCGGTGCACAGCCGTCGTCTGTCTTCCAGCCCTCGGGAGCGCACTTCATCGTTACTGTGTGCGTCGTGGCAGGGGAGACCCTCAGAGACGTCCTGTCGAGTGGGTTTGGGTGTATCTGAGGGTAGACTTTGGAACTGCGGACTTCATGGTGGGGGGGCCGGCCATCGTCCTTTGTAGGCGTTCCCCAAGAGATTGTTTGCGGGGGGCTTGCCATGGAGAGCCATGCCCTTGGGAATAAGTACCCGGGGCTCTCCCATTGCCCGCCGCAGCGCCTCCAGTCTCTTACCCGGATTACTGAAGACTCGTTCCCACGGCGGCACGGCTGGGACGCTGAGTCTTTGGATTTTCAGCAGAGTCACTGTTGCTCTGCCAGGTTTTTCTTGAAAAGTCCCCAGCCTTACTGAGATGTTGAACGTTTGCACGCTTGCTGCCTGCTTTGCCCTCTGCTTGCCTTTGTCCCGTCCGATACTTTGAATGATCTTTAGTGAAATCGATTTTTAAAACTGAAACCTTTCTGCTAACAGTTGTGGTCCTGGTCCCTGAGTCTTTAAGTGAGTTTTCAGCACAAAGCCTCAGGCAGCCTGTGTTGCTTTGGTCTCTCTGGCCAGAGCCCAGCACTGAGGAAGCCTTTGAGGAAAGCACCTCTTTGAGGGAGCGGACGGACAGGCAGGAGCCCCGTCGCTGGCCCCCGTCGCATCTCCAGGCTGACGTGGTACGCTTTGGTGTCTCTGTCCCTTACCCGTGGAAGCAGCCTCGGAGCTCATCGGATCTAATCTGCACAGCACTGGGGTTCCGTTGCATGTTCCGCCCAGGAGGGGTTGTTGGGCCTTTGCACGTTCCTACCACAGCGAGCTGCTTCGCCTTGAAAGTGTTGCAGTGCCAGCAGCGCCTGAGAGGAATGCAGAGTCTCGGGCCCGCCTGACCTTCTCAGTCTAATCCTGCACTTCAGAAACTGCAGAGGCGTCGTGCACACAGCCGTGCCCGCAAGAGGGCTGGTGCTCGGAGCTGCAGCACTGGCTCCTGGCGTCCCAGGGCTGGCACTCGGGCCCGTTCCTGCCTGCTCACCGTGCAGCGGCTGCTGGCGGGCCACATCACTCTCCTGGAGCGCGTGCCTCACGCCCAGGAGTGCGCTCTGGGGGCCGAGTGCACTCACGCTCACGGCCCGGTCCGTCCTGTGTTGGCGCCGGCCAGGTGCTCTGCGGTTGTGTCATGTGTCACTGAGAACGCACACATTCTGCTGTGGAGCACAGGTGCCGTTTTTGTCTGGTTCATCCTGATTTCACCAGAACTTGGGGAAATGGTCTGATTGTACAGACGCCCATGAGGCGCCCGTGTCGCACCAGGCTCTGTTCCAGATGCAGAGGCTCCACAGCAAGTGAAACAGACCAGAAGTGCTGACTTCATCGAGGTCGGACAGGTCCTCGCTAAGAAGGTCACACAAGTGTGGACGCAACATCTGTGGGGGCCGCGCAGATACATACGGGTCTGGGCCCGCTGCAGGCGGATCCTGGCTGCCAGGCCCACCCTGGCAGCCATAGTGCATTCAGTGCAGGGGTGAAGGGAGAGATGACAGGTCCCCTATAGGTCGTGGCAGCAGCTGTCTGGCGGTGGGACACTGATCAGCCGGTCCCGGGGGCACAGGGAGTGTCCATCGGGTGAGAAAGCCAGGTGCTCACAGGACAGAGGGCCTGGCACTGACGGGAGTGCTGGGTTGGGCTGGGCGTTGGAGAGCATCTTCTCGTTTGCCCTTTTGGCCGTAGCAAGAGACGACATTTGGAACCGATCGAGTCTTTATTCTTGTGTCCATCAGGCTCATGACCGGAGCTCTGCTTGTGAGCGTGAGTCAGAGAGCATCCGAGTAGAACTGCGGAGGTCACATGGGGCAAATTAACTTAACCAAAAATAACCCCAAACACAGCATTTCTGGGAAATGCAGGGGAAGAGCACTTTCAGTGTAAACAGAGGAGCGAAGTCGGGAGAAAGGCTGGTTGGAAAAAGTGAGCATCTGGAAAACTCGGAAGAGATGCTCTGGTATAGCACAGTGGGGCGAACACATGCTTCTCTCCCGCTGGTTATAGTCTAGAGTTTTCTTTCACGTGTTTGTGTTGTCGGCATGGCCTGGGCTTCCGTAGTGTGGCTCCTAGGCTTTCCCCTTCTCCTGGGAGCCAGGGCGCGTGGACCTCCACCCTTACCTCCCTGTCAGCCCACGAAAGGACGCGCTTCCTGCCCGCGCCGCCGACACCTGGTCCTCACAGGGGCTGACCAGACCACGGGCCTCCAGTGCTTCGCACCTGGGCTGAGGCGTCCAGTGCACGGGACAGAAGAGCACCGCGGCCGCTGTCCCGCCCCGCTCTGGAAGTGCTGATGGTTGGGGGTGGGGGACCCGTGCTCGTGCCGGGCCTCGGGGGTTCCGCACACATCAGGGTTGAGAACCACCCGTCCCGTGCAGCTGTCTGTACTCCTAGGCTGCGCTTGCGGTTGGCATCCTGGCTGGGCTTCTGTCTCTCCCCATCCCTGCTTCTGCCCCCGCAGAGGCTGGTTTTCTGTTTGTGGCTGTTTGGAACGCTTTTGGCGGGCATGGGTGTGCGCGCCTGTGTTTGTGCCAGACCGGTTGTCACTGGCGGGGCCGGCACTTCCGCGGTTGGTTGTCCGGACAGCTGTCCTGCGGGCGAGGACTCCGCTGTGCTTCCCAGGGCAGCCCAGGGAGCTGGAGGCTCGTGTGGGCCAGGCCAGACCCACTGGCCTCCACTGTGCCCACGTTCCTCGCAGGGGTTAGGGTATTAGCCTCCTGGGCTGTTTCCCAAAGCAGTAGTTCCCGTTTGAAATTAGGAACCTTGCTCTTTCTGTGATTACTTGTAACTGTTGCTTCTGTTACCTTATTTCATAGGAAAGAAGTTCATTTCTGCAATGCTCAGACCTTTGGATGAAACCTTGCCAAATCTGAGGGAAATAATCCAATTTAGTTAAACGACAAAAGTAATTTAAAATTCTAACTGTCTTGTTAACATCTTGGTGATGTTATCGGAGAAATTGACTCTTTAGAGGAGTCGTGGGTGGTTAGGGTTTATTTCCTTGGGATATGTGAACTTCCAAATTTAACTAGACCGTGCTGGGCGGCTTTTCTTCCTGTGCTGTGTGCGTGTGGGGAGGCCTTCCCGCCGTGGCTCGGACGTGGTGGGCGGCTGGGAGGAGAGGGACTCTCCGGGTGCCCTCAGGGTGCTGGCTGGCCCTGTGCTGCAGGCTGGCGGCCTGTCCGGCCCCTCCTGCTGGCTCTCTGCCTCTGCCGCCACGGCCCTCCGTGCCTGCACTGGGCTCCCAGGCTCCGACGGGCCGCCCCGTGCTTCCAGGGAGTGAACCAGCTGATGAAAACCAGGGGCCCACGAGGCGTGCATCCCCCGCGCCTCCACATCAGGACGGAGAGCAGCAGTCACGCTCCTCTCCTGCAGACCTTGCCCCTCCTCGTGTGTGTAGCACAGTGTTTCTCACCCTCTCAAGCTCACACCTCTCTTGATAAACTTTAAAATCTTGACTTTCCTTTGAAATTTTTACATACTGAATTGTGACTGTGAGGAAGTCAGAGCATTGGTCACTTTCATTCTTCTCAGTCTTACAAGTACTAGATAAATGTTGGCTGTAAACTTTCTAGCTCCTGATCCTTGTTAAGGAAAAACGGAAGTTCTTGCCCCCGCCCAGGCACTCCGGGGTCCCCTCTCTCCTCCGAGGTCACTGCGGTTCACCGCTGGCTGTCTCTTCCCACCGTGTGTTGGAGACACGCTGCGTGCGGGCAGAGCGCGGGGGTCGGAGGCAGCCTGTGTGAACGTGGCGGGGTGCTGCAGAGCGCCCGGGCACCTGCCGGCCTTCATGTGGCCGGAGCTCTGTGCACAGCTGTTTCGGGGGCTTTCTGCCCTCCACGCTCGCAGAAGCTGCTGCTGTGAGCACCCCCCGCCCCGTGCTTGTCTCACGTTAGGCACTTTGTGTGACAAATTCCTGGACATGGGGTTGTAGTGCGTTAGGATGTGTACCCCCATGTCAATCGAGTTGTGGTCTCTTGACTGTTCCTTTCAGAGCATTTTGTGACTTATTCAAGATTTATAGGACAGTGTTAGGTCCAGCTGTGTAGTTAATTTTATAGGGAACTCTTTGATCTGAAGAAATAAGAGAGAAGGTTTTGGATCAGGTGGAGGTATGTAACTCACGGAGTGTGTGACTCCGTCCGCCCCGAGCGGGCGCCCGAAGCAGCGGCACGGCCCCACTCCGACGGGCACTCAGCCTGGCTGGTTGTAAATCTCACTGGCGAGCCGGAGACGGGTGATGTTGTTGTCTTGGGCAGGGAGCGGTTATTGTTACATTATCGTGTCAGGGAATGGTTATTGTTACACTATCATGTAAGTAGCATTTTATATAAAAAGTTTTTATGTAAAATTTTTATATGCATGTTTTATATGAAAACTGAAACTATAATAAACATCATTACTCTCAGGAATGAAAATTATTCCACATGGACCAGATGGAAGAAAATATGATTTTTTTTTTTTTTTTTTTTTTTTTGTCCTCCCAGGTAACGCCAAGAACCGAGGCCCCGATCGGCAGCGTGAGCACCAGTCTGGAGAGCGCTCTCCACACATCAGTCCATGCCACGGAGGACTCGCCGCCCAAGAGGACTGTGGGGAAACACGCCAAAGGTGAGTGCATCTGTGTGAGGGCTCTGGGGGAGGAGGTCCACCAGGCAGCGGAACACAGATGTTTGTGATGCTCTTTGGTTAAAGACTTTGAGAGCTTTCATCAGTCGCGGTGTTTTTTAGTAAGGTACATGGTTTCTCTAAGTTGGGCAGGTAATATGTGACCACACCTTTGCTGTGAAAGTCTCAAATACGGGTGTTTACTCGGGGGAAAAACGAAGGTTGTTACACTCTCCTCCCTGCCTCATACCACGGAAGTCCTAGGTTCCAGAGCGACACTGTCCTGCGGAACTTTCTGCGGAGATCCGGAACATTCTTTCTCAGTACTGAGTCTGTCGCCGTCAGCCACATGTGCCTTTTGAGCACTTGAAATGTACCTCATGCAGCCAGGGACCTGGCATTTTATCTGTATTTCCTTTCCAGTGGCACCGCGATAGCTCTGCGTGGGTCGGGGCCACCATATTGGACAGCGCAGCTCTGGGTATGACCGAGGGCACATGTCATGCGAGGCTGAGTCTCCTTGGTTCCTGGGCTGGTGGGACAGTCACAGCGTCTCACACACAGCGTAGGCTGAGTGTCGGTGATGCATGGGGTTCGTGAGGGCCAGGGTGGCCCCGACTGGGCCCTGTGATCAGGAGGCCCGGGGCACTGGAGGCCACTCACCCCCGCCCTGCCTGGCCTCTGTTCTCCGTTTGTCTGTGTCTCGGGCACCGTGTGCCTCACAGGTTCCTCATTAATGCTTCGTTTTCAACATAAAGCCCCACTGTGACAAGATCACAGAGGCAGCCGTCCCCGCCTCAGGTCACAGTTAGCCTCCGCACTGCTGCCCTGTGCTCGTGTGCAGAAGCGCACGCTGGAAACTGAAACTGAGTCCTTTTAGGTCAGCTCCTGGCTGGGGCCGCTGTTGAGAAGACGCGATGGGGCCTCGCTTCCCGGGATGGGCAGTTGTCACTCAGGCTTGGGGACTCCTCTCCCCCGACATTGCTCTTGTCCTTTTCCCTTAGACATGTCGCCCTGGGACACAGTGTCCTTTGTCCCGCGACTATCCAGCATGGGACCTGCACCCTCTTCGTGTCGGGGGGAAGGCTTCCTCTTCCGCACAGTGCTTTTTCCTCGAGACATAATTATCAAGACCCCCTCATTCTGTCTTTTAAATATAAGCGCAAGATGCATGACTGTTCTCTCTGTCCGCGAGCTCTGGGG
Organism: Pteronura brasiliensis; assembly: GCA_004024605.1. Lineage (NCBI taxonomy): Eukaryota > Metazoa > Chordata > Mammalia > Carnivora > Mustelidae > Pteronura > Pteronura brasiliensis. The sequence continues at coordinate 358,960 of PJEN01000239.1, forward strand.
CCCCGAGAGCCCGCGGGTGAGCTGCTGTTGGCAGCCGCCACGGCAGACGAAGCCTGGCGGGCCAGGGTCCTGAGTTGTCCTCCGTATTCTCCATGGGGTGGTTCTAAGTGAGAAGTTTCTTCTGCCCAGAATTTGGCAAGCAAGTGAGGTTGGTTTTCTTAGTCACGCTTCTCGTGATGCTCTGCCGGGCCTGGGCGGTCGCTCTTGGCAAAGCCTAAAGTCACTGCGGGTGTTATTACTACAGAGTTTTCTTGCTGTCTTTTCTGTGTTCCACTTGGGGTTTGATTTTTCCCTGCTTCTTTGGAAGTTCTCAGTGAAGAACGAGGTTAGACTTAGGTATAAAAGTTCAGGGGACAGCACTGAGGACAGCCAGAAACTGACTGCTCTCATCGGGTGCCGTTCAAGGTGGCGGTCGCCCTTCCCCGTGCTCTTCATTGTGCAGATTTTCTTGCATGGGGGTAGAGGGACGAGGACAGTAGTTCCCAGCATCTGGCTTCAGTAGCAGGTGTGGGCCTGAACTCCTCAGGACCAGCAGGCAGCACTGCCCCGCTCGCCGAGAGCTCAGAGCTTCCCCCGCACCCACGCGTCCTGGCCCACTTCGCTGACACGTAGGGGAACGTCGGTAACGAGCAAGATGAGGTCGAAGTTACTTGCGATGACGCTGTCCGTGGAAGAAGTTGTGGAAGGAGTCCTGTAGCCTGGCTTTTGGGTTGGAGGCGTTACGTTTCCGAATCACCCTTGTGTGAGACTGAGTGTCGCGGGAAGTGCGATGACGCCGCAGACCGCTTTCCAGACCTCTGTCATTCTTAGAACTTACGGATTCATAGGAGCTTTTGTGCACGTAGGTTATACTTAACAGGTGTTTATCATATTAGGAGTTAAAGCTGGGATTTTTTTTTTCCTAAGTAAATGCTTTTTTTGGGTGCCGTTGTGGTTTTGTGTTTGTCGTGTAGCAGCGTTGTGACACAGGGTAACATCAAGCCTTGTCCACCACAGAGAATTAGAGTAGGGATTCTGGTAAGAGGCGTGGCAATCAAACCTGGCTTCTAGACTAGTGGTTGGCTGCCTTGCTGGGGCAGCGCTGGGGACCGAAGGTGCGTTTGCAGTGGAAGCGTTTGGCTAACTTTGTCTATTCGCTCTTTCAACATTTTATTAAGACTTTGAAACCTACGGTAAAGTTCAGAGAATTTTACAGTGAACCCCTGTCATCCAGATCCCGTAATTTCATTTTATTTTACCTGCTTCTTCCCTTAGCTGTCTCTCCATTCACGAAGACGTTGCCTTTTTTTTTAAGACATTGCATTTTTTGGTCCATCTTAAAGTAAGTTGTCCTGTAGCCTTTTTTGCTGTTTCCTTGCACCGTTACTTTTTTTTTTTTTTTTAAAGATTTTATTTATTTATTTCACAGAGAGAGAGAACACAAGTAGGCAGAGAGGCAGGCAGAGAGAGAGGGGGAAGCGGGCTTCCCGCTGAGCAGAGAGTCCGACGTGGGGCTCGATCCCAGGACCCTGAGATCACAACCTGAGCTGAAGGCAGAGGCTTAACCCACTGAGCCACCCAGGTGCCCCTTTGCACCGTTACTTTTTGAAGACTGGCTGTTTGCAGGCTTCCTCAGCCAACGAGTTTCATCTGAAGCACAGAACAGAGTTGTCTGAGTGACGGTTCCTTGTCCCCTGAAGACAGGGTGACTTGGAGAGGTAGCAGCCGAGCTGACCATCCCACAACAGCTTCTTTTAGAGAGCGGCTCCGTCTGTGTCTCCATCGAGGAAGCATCCAGGGAGTACGCATCTGTAACTTTTCAGGCCTTACCTTGAACTCCCAGCTGACCTCTTGATGAGGGGGCACAAGAACTTGCCCTGTGCTCAGGGCTGTACTGAGGCTTGCTCACCAGCAAAGTCAAGGCTTTTAGCCTCTTGATGATCTGTTGATGGCTGGAAATCAGCCGTGGCGGGAGTATTTACACCTTGGAAGTGGGTACAGGCCGCAGACGAGGTGCTGTCCCACAGCCAGCCGTGACACATTGTGCAGAGGTGCCCTGCAACGGCCCCGCCCCCCTGCCTGTCCTGTCTGCTGCGGTTGTGTCCCTCCCGTGTGTGCCTGCAGTGCGCCCGCAGCCCGGTTCTGGGAGGAGCAGGTGGTGCTCTGTGACCCGTGAGCCCTGCACTCCGCCTGCAGCGCCCTCCTCTCTCGGGCGGTCATGAGAGTCACGACACGTCAGCCTTCGTCTTTGCTTGGCTGACCCTCTGCACCACCACCACCACTCTGTCCTCTCTTGGTTTCTTTCCGTCTTTAAACCACGGACCATCGCACCTCCGGAAGCACTGAGGTGGTGTGCTCTGTTGGTCCCTGGTAATGCACATCCCAGTTCTCCTGCCTCTCCGTCTGCTCGTTTCCTATGAAATCCCGTCTGTCTGCCCCAAAACACTGGTGCAGTCCGGGCTCCTCGCTGGCGCGCACTCACACTCTGTGTGGGGGTCTTCTGTGCCGCTGATGACTTTGAGATCGGAGCGATCTGTCCAAGACGGAGCGATCTCTGTCCCTTGCCCGGGACTCCGAATCCCTGTGACTTTTTCCATCGAGGTGGCCCGCTGGTGCTTCTGCCCGTGTGTCCAGAAGAGACCCATCACTCCCGTTGTTTCCAGTATATGCAATTGGCGCCGACCTTTAGGCGTTTGGAGCTGCACCTGCAGGCCCACCCCAGCTCGCTGCCCCACGCGAGCAGACGCGCCCTCATAGCCCTGGCGGGTCTGGCTCTGCGGGCCGTTGCTGCAGCCACCATCCTGGTTCAGGCCTCCGGCCCCTCTGCCACCTGTGGGTTCTCCTGTCAGGTCCATCCCCTAGCAGGGACCTGCACTACAGCTGGACCACAGTGTCCTTACATAGGAAGCTTGTCACAGGGCTCTCAGCGGCGGCTGCTGGCAGCTGCTGCCCCCGATCTGAGCAGCGTGAGTTTCCCCTCCGCGTGTGTGCACCTCATTGATGTCACACAGGCCCGTGAAGTAGGGACCAGTCTTCCTTTTGTTCAGGGATCCAGTAACTGCCCAAGGTCACTGAGCTGGAAGGTGTCTCGTCTCTCACAGAACCCATCTGACAGCAGAGCCCACGTGCTTACCTTAACCTGCCTGGAAGAGGCCTGCTGTGGGGTTTGTGGTCTGGCCTCATCCTGTCCTCGTGTCCCTGCTCTGGTCTCTGTCACTCCTCTGAATTGGTGGCTCTAGCCATGAACAAACTTCCTTAGATGCCCCGCATTGTCCTGCCTGGGCCTTGATCATCACGTCCCTCTGCCCAGATGGGCTCTTCCCTTTGAAGTCCAGCTCACATGTCACTGTTGTGAACTTTGTAATTTTTGTGTCACTTTTGGTTAGTGCTGTCCCTAGAACATACTAATGCTGAATAAAATGTTTGCCTTAACATTTAAATAAGTGAAAACTCCTTGGGCCCTTAGGTTCAAGTGCCATATCACTAACCCTTCAAGTAGAAAATGCGTGTGTTCGTTTCCTGTCGTGCTGCTTGACAAGTGCCCTTTATCAGCGTCATGTTTTCCAGATCATGCCATGCACTACTCTGGTTCCTGTTTATGTTTTTGGAGAATTCACAAATCAATCAATGCAATGTAGCTAGATGATTAAAAAAAAAGTCAAAGAAAAACAAATTAGGGAAATCTTAAATATAAGGTGATGGGTCCTAGGAAGGTATCGGAGAGGAGGCAGTGCAGGCTGATTGGCAAGTCGCAGAGGCTCCGGTCATAGCAGGAGCTGAAGAGCCGCTTCTGAAAATGACCCCCACTAACCCAGACAACCATACGGAAGGGAGACGCCCGTCGGTATTGAGGAACATTATTACTCAGCTGAGACTTTTAAGAATATAGTTTTGCAATTTTTAGATGAAAACTAGATTTTAGTTAAAAAAAATTTAAGCAGGAAGCATCTTTTTTTTTAAGACTGTATTTATTAGGGGCACCTGGGTGGCTCAGGGGCTAAAGCCTCTGCCTTCGGCTCAGGTCATGATCTCAGGGTCCTGGGATCGAGCCCCCCATCGGGCTCTCTGCTCAGCAGGGAGCCTGCTTCCTCCTCTCCCTCTGCCTGCCTCTCTGCCTACTTGTGATCTCTGTCAAATAAATAAATAAAATCTTAAAAAAAAAAAAAAAGACTGTATTTATTAGCACACAAGCAGGGGGAGCAGCAGGCATAGGGAGTGGGTGAGGCAGGCTCCCGATGAGTGAGGATCCCGGTGCAGGACTCAGTCCCAGGACTCTGGGATCGTGACCTGTGTGAAGGCAGACTTTTAACCGAGCCACCCCGGCGCCCCTAAGCAGGAAGCATCTTAAATGTTATTCTGGTTCCATTTCTTTAAGTAAGAAGACCTTGAGTCCTTCTGTGTAAGACTCGGGAGAAGGTGGGGTTTGTGTGGGGGCTGGTCTTGCATCTTCTCCCGCAGTCCTGGCTGTGATGGCTTGTAGCGTCGTTTGGGTAAGTTTTGAAGTGGTTTCCTATGTGGAGCACATCGAAATTAAACTGTTTGACAGAAGATTTACTTGATCGAAACCAAGTAAAGGATCTATGGCAGGAAAGTGCCAGCGACTCCGTTTTTTCCAGAAGAGTTTAGGGTAGAAAGGGAAGGTGTTTCAGAGGAGTGACTCGTTCTTGGAACACGTGGAAGCTGTTATCTGTACGTGTCTGAGATAAACATCCCAGTGACGTCACAGCTCTCGTAAATCACTTGAAGATGCTTGGCGTGAGGGTGACCCTCAGAGCATGGCGGTTTGGACTGGGAGCTCCCAGGACGCGATCACGAGAGTGTTTCTGGTCCTGGTTTCGTCGCTGCTGGCTGAGAGGCTTTTGGGTCTGGCTCAGCCCTAAACCATCTGTGACTTTTTGCCAGCCCCCTCACCCATTCAGATGCCCAGTTCTGTTTCCGGATGCTTCGACCCCCTGGCTCGGACTGCTCGAGCAATGCCTGTGTACTTCCCTCCCACGCAAATTTCCTCCTGCCTTTTCCAATTACATTCGCGCACTGGTTTTTGAAATTAGGTATTGATCCAATTATAAAAGAGGTAGTTGAGTGGAATTGGATGTTTTATTGAAGGCGGCGCGGTGGGACTTGCAGGACCGGAGGCGGAGTGCTCGTGTGTGTCTTGAATGAGAAAAGAATGAAAGTTGAAACAAACGGTCTTAAAAGGAGAACGCCCATCCCGCTTTGCTTTCTCAGTTCAGCAAGAGCGAGCAGGCTGGCCTGGACTCGGGTGCCCTTGCCTGGGCCCCATCAGTCCTTGAAAGACATGCCTGCGTGCAGTCCAGACCCTAGCCTGTTTGCCCCACAGAGGAGCCCTTCCTGCCCGCTCCACCTTCCCAGTGTGCCTCTGGCTGTGGTCCTTCTCTCGGGGAGTCTTCGCGGGCGGTGCGAATCCCATCCCTTTCCTATGGATCGATTTCTGGCCCCCCACACCTAGCCGTGACCGCGTGCACTCTTCAGAAAATCATGAGACTTCTCTGTGCCAGGTAGATGACCGTGTGCAGGACTGACCGGTGCAGTGTGAGGCAGGGGTCCCTGTGTCTGTCCAGAGAGAAGTGGGTCGTAGGCAGGTGTTTGTGTGCATATGGGAACGAGTGCCCTTTAAAATCACGAAACTGGGGGCGCCTGGGTGGCTCAGTGGGTTAAGCCGCTGCCTTCGGCTCAGGTCATGATTTCAGGGTCCTGGGATCGAGCCCCGCATCGGGCTCTCTGCTCAGCAGGGAGCTTGCTTCTCTCTCTCTGCCTGCCTCTCTGCCTACTTGTGATCTCTCTCTGTCAAATAAATAAATAAAATCTTTAAAAAAAATAAAAAATAAAAATAAAATCACGAAACTGGGGGCACCTGGGTGCCTCAGTGGGTTAAAGTCTCTGCCTTCGGCTCAGGTCATGGTCTCAGAGTCCTGGGATCGAGCCCCACATTGGGTTCTCTCTGCTCAGCAGGGAGCCTGCTTCCCCCTCTCTCTCTGCCTGCCTCTCTACTTGTGATCTCTCTCTGTCAAATAAATAAATAAAATCTTTAAAAAAAATAATAATTAAAAAAAAATAAAAATAAAATCACGAAACTGCATGATGGGAATTTGGGATGAACTACTCGTACTTCCACCACCAAGCACAGTGATTCTTGTCAGCTTTGGTAACTTATTTTTCAACTTTCTTTTATATATATATATATATATATATATTTTTTTTTTTTTAAGATTTTATTTATTTATTTGACAGACAGAGATCACAAGCAGGCAGAGAGGCAGGTGGAGAGAGGGGGGAAGCAGGCTCCCCTGCTGAGCAGAGAGCCCGATGCGGGGCTGGATCCCAGGACCCTGGGATCATGACCTGAGCCGAAGGCAGAGGCTTTAACCCACTGAGCCACCCAGGCGCCCCCATGTTTTTGTTCTTGAAATCGTGGTCTGTAACATGAGCTCCAGAATTGAGAAGCGGCTTCACTGTCTTTGAAGCCTAATGAAAGGCCCCAAAGCCCCGCCCCACATTAGCCACTCTTGCTCCTGCGTGCACTGCAGGGCCCATGTGACCACACGTGCCTCCATGGGGACAAGTCCCCTGCAGGCGGAAGAGCAGAGCCCCCCGCGGTGCCTGGCACCCGAGCCATACACACTGCCCACGGGTGGGGTGGTGGCGCCGGCCCATGGGTGGCTTGCTCCGGCCGCCGTCCTGTCCAGGCCTCCCAGACTGGAGCCGTGGAGTTCCAGACGCCTGGGTTCCTTGCAGACGGCTGAAGAGCGTTCATCTGCTTTCCATGCTCTCCTGTCCAAAGATGAGTCAGTTCCGCCTTCAGCCCAGTTGGGGTTTTCTCTCTTGACTTTTTTTTCATAAATCCTAATATTATCCAGTCCTGGGACATTTAGGTTCACGTCGCTGTCTCGTGGCACGGAAAATGCTGACGACATTTTTCTGTGTTCATTGACTTCATATACTCTGTTGTTTAAAAAAAAGGGAAGATCTGGATTAGAGTGATGTCGTTGTGGGTCAGTTTTTAAAAAAATATGGATTGGGAAAACATAAAAGCTGTTTATTTGCTGACAGCCTGATGGAGGAAGCCAGACAGGAACAGCGAGTGGTTTCACTGAGTGAAAACAGGGAGGTGTGCAACCTCGAAATGTGTGTTCTTTGTTTTTCCAGAAAGGAAACAAACAGCTTTTTTTTTTTCCTTAAGAGTAATTCCTTCCTGTAAGGTGCTATTTTAAGCTTAAAATACTTAAAACCGAGTGGGTTCTTGTATCTCCCAAGATGCATATTGACCCCGATGCGACTTTACAGAATTAGGGAGGCCGAGGAGAGAAGAGTTTAGCAGGGAAAGGGTCTTCTCCAAAACAGCCAGTAACCTCTGTGCGTGCAAGGACCCATCTGTCAACGTTCACCGCTCTGTTCCCAGTTCCTGGAATTTGACCTTGTGCACAGTGGGGATCTGATAGGACATGTCGGTGAGCAAACAACTGTTGGTTTTAGACAAAGATTGCACATTTTTCTGCACAGGTCCAGATAGTGAATATTTTTGGCTTTGGGAGGCATGGGGTTTCTGGCACAGCGGCCGGGCTCTGCTGTCGTGGGCGGACGGCAGCCACTGGCGATACGTAAACAAATGGCGTGGCTGTGCGCCAGCAGCGCCGTGTACACAAACAGGCCCAGGGCAGCCTCCCGTCTGCCCGCACCGCTTCGCCCGCGCTGTCTAGGAGAAGTCTCGGCGGTGATGGAACGTTCGTGTCTGCCGCACAGCCCAGCGGCCACTGGCCACATCTGGCTGTGGAGCACTTAGGCTGAGAGAAGCACAACCCGAGAATTAGATTTTTAATTCTGTTCGGTTGTAATTAATACACATGTAAAGAGTCACGTGTGGTTAGCCGCTGCCGCGTTGGGCACGGCAGGGTTAGAACCTTCCCCGAGGCGCGTTGCCCAGAGCGGTCTGTCGTTCTGGGAATTGTGTACACGGTAGGGAAGAAAGAGTTCTGTGGCCCCAAAAACTGGGGACTTGTGAGTAAGAACAGGCTTGTGTCTTCAGGACTGCAGGAGCCCCTAGGATTCCGTTGTGCCCAGTCTCCCAGGAAGTCTTGGGGTTCTGCCGCTGAGCCGCCTCACCGTGAGGCTTTCTAGGCGTGTCCTAACACCTTAGAGCGCCGCGATCTCGGGGAGGACCTTGGGAGACGCCTGTGTGGCAGGCCGGGATGCCAGCCGTCTGCAGGACGTGGAGCTTCATGGTTTCAGGGGTCCTGCTGGGTGCTTGGACAGTTAGATTTGGAAGGTCCGTGGGACCCTCCGTAGTCCGTGGCCCAGGGCTGTCTGGGACCGGGAGCGCTGGCGCGGAGCAGGACGTGGGTCACACGCACGTTCTGAAGCGCCTGGTCTGTGGCGGGCTCTCCTCCGTGCCCGCAGGGTGACGAGACTGCCCGTGTCCACAGGCGGTGTAGACACGTCAGGCGTCCGTGCCCTTAGCATGTGAGAGACGTTGTCACTACGTGCACGCCTCAGTGTGGCTGGGCCGTTGGGAGCCCACACCGCCTTGGTAAGGGGCTGTTCTCTGTTCAGTGGGTGTTTGTGCTCCGGCGTTTGCATTTTCACCCCGATCTAAGTGCCGGAGAACTGAGAAGTTCTGAGGGGCTGTAGGAGGCGGCTGGGTCCACGCCGGGGGTGGTTCACGTCCGCCAGCACCGGTGCCCCATGCCGCCGCTGCCTCCTGGGCTGCCTGCACGGTCATGGGACGGTGACGCCGTCACTGGGGACAGGAAGCTCCCCCGAGACGCTGTGCGGGCGCCAGTGTCCGGCACCGTCACTGCCCACAGCCTGGAGCGTGAGTTTTGGCGAAGTCGGAGCAGATCCCCCTGGTCTGCCCTCATGGCCAGGGTCTGTGCCCCAGCGCTCCTGTCACCTCCCACTTTCTTTCCAAGGACCCTCCCTGCTCTTCCTTCTCTGCGATTTGTTTTGACGCTCAGCCTGTTGTCCGTGCCACCCCTGTTCCTGCGGGTGACGACTGTCTGCTTCCCTCTCCAGCCACCCCCCGCCCCCAGCGAGCACTCGGTGGAGGAGAGCCAGTGTCGCCGGCGTCCGAAGCATCGTTTTGAAAATTGCTAAAATGTCAAATGCTAACTAATGTGTACTTCAAGGTTTGATTTCATTTTTATAATCTTGTTTGTTATTGTTTTCTGCTTTTACAGTGAGTGTCGAAAAGATAGACCTGAAGGGATTATCACACAAAAAAAATGACAGAAATGTTGAATGTTCCTTTGAGGTAAGATGCCAACTTTTTTTTCCCCCTTTTCTCCTCTAAGGGGCGGAAGGAAACATTTGCTCTGAGTAGATACTTAGATTGATCTAAGTGGAAGGCGGGCTGTCTTGCCAAGCACCGTGCCAGTGCCGGGGACGCAGAAAGCCGGGCCTGGGTCCCGAGCGAGCTGCCTCCCGCCTGTGTGCTGAGCGTTGTCTGGACTAGCATGCTCAGCTGCTGCTGGCTGGTCACCAGAGTGGGCTGACGCAGAGACCACTGTGTGATAATTGAGACACACTGCGATTTCGGATTGGAGACCCTCAGGAACCGTGGCTCGTCGGCCTCACAGGGTGCCAGGAGCTGGGCTCCGTGGGGTCCTTGCGGGCCAGGCTCCCCACCGTTGAGTGCTTTGATACCCCTGGGGTGTGCGCCCTCAGCCTCACGGTCCAAGGTAGCAGCCAGGGCACTAGTCTTCACGTTTGAATTCCAGGTAGCAAGACACAGGATGAAGAGGAGGGAAAACTTTACTTTTCTCTTTCTTTTAAGAGAGAGAAAAGCGTCCACTAGACATTTCCACTTATGTTTTGTTGACCAAAACTTAGTTTCTTGATCCTACTTGGTTGCGGAGGAAGCTGGGAAATGTATCCTGGCTGACCATCCCCCGGGGTTCTGTTCCATGGCCGTCCCGCGGCGTGAGGCTGTCCTTTGTGCGCCTGCCCGAACCCTGAGTGGTAAGGAGCACGGCTTCCTGCACTCCCAGGGAGGGTTCTCAGGAATCAGCTTCTGGTTCGTATCTAGTGTCCGTGGTCTGGTCCTGTGTGTGGTTCACTGACTTTTCAAACGTATGGCTGCATCAAAATACTTCAAGTAGTTTTGCCACCGAAGGGATAACCTCTTCATTTGATTCCCGAGGGGGACCGCATTGTGAGAAGCCCTGGTTCACCGTGTATGTGTCTTCAGAATGTATGGGAGAGCTTGCAGGCTGTCGAAACTTGGGACCAGCACCCAGGTCTCAGCACCTGGAGAACCTTGGAATCCTGACATCTTCAAGGCCTCACAGGGGTGGGAGCCTAGTGGGTATACCCTAGTGGGTATATTGGTCCCCTCCACCACGCTCTATGTCTCATGGCTGGGCCTCCCCTCGCAGTCACCACCTCCACAGGCCTGAGCCGTTCTGGGGGCTGGGCCCCACTCAGCCCGTCTGGTTGTGCCGGCTTTGACCCGGCCCGGTCCGTGGGCCCATAGTCTGGGCTTGTACAATGTGAGATGTGGTGACTGTGGCCAGTGTGACTGCCTGTAACTTCTCTTTGAAGATGGGAGCTATGGCAGGATAGATGCTTGGTCTCTTGTGGCCTCTCGTGCCTCTTAGGAGATGGAGTTATGGTCAGGAATGGGGAGACAGCAGGCTGGTGAGAACGGGGACATGGTGCCCTGAGTCCTTGGCAAAAGGAGCCTGGAGCCCTGAGCTTGCAGCGCCAGACTCAGGAGTGTGGCCTGGTGTGGACGCCGTCACCCGGGGGGAGGTGTGTGGTTGAAGACCCTTCTGCCCTGGCAGGTGAGCCTGTGTGTTCGGAGACTTAAAGCCAAAGCTTTGGTCATCTGCGGATCTTACTTTTCTTGAAGCGGTAACTGACAAAAGTATTCTCGTTTTTAGGAAAGTGAGAATTCTTCTCTCCTCTAGAAGTCCAAACTTTTTTTCTTTTGGGGGTGCTTTTTAAAAAAATTTTATTTATTTGAGAGAGCAAATGAGTGGGAGGAGGGGCAGAGGGAGAGAGAGATGGAATCGCGAGCAGACCGCACGCTCCACACGGAGCCAGGCCTGGGGCTCAGCCGCTGAGATGGTGACCTGAGCTGAAATCAAGAGTCGGACGCTCGACCGACTGAGCCACCCAGGTGCCCTTTGGTGCCCTCGGGGATTCCCAGCCCAAACCGTGTTTGTTGAATGGTAGTAACTCCAGGCACAAAGGACAGATAGGATCAACGTTAAAAAAGTTTTTACTTTGTTATTACAGTAGTAACACTGTTCATTTACGCGGCTGAAACTGTGTGCTCGTACTGTGCGGGGCTGGTGGGGGGCTGCTTGTGGCTGTCGTTCACGGGTCAGGCTGGGGACTCCTGTCATGCGAGGAAGGGAGACTCCTCGAGGCTGTGTACCTTCGGGAGTGTAAGTGCGGGCGTCCCGCCAAGGGCTGCCAGCGCCACGCTCCGGAGAGAGCGCAGCGGCGAGCCCACCCATCTCCCCCGCCTGCTGTTGTCTGAAATGACTCCCCTCAAAAATAAGCCCCAGTAGGATTTTTCTGTCTTAGAAATCAACAAGCTAGCCCTAAAATACGTACGGAAGGAACAAGAGAGCAGTCAAAACAGTTTTGAGAAGAAGGATTAAGTTGGAAGCTGCCCATTGCCTGTCTTGGAGACTCGCCGTCAGACTCCGGGGACGCTGGTGTGTCGGGTCGCCGTGAGCGTGGGGCATCTGTAAGCGGGTCGGAGACAGTCCAGAGTTAGACCCGCAGGTCCGTGGCCGACTGACGTGCACGCGGTTCAGGGAAGAAAGGACGGTCTTTTCAACAAATGGCTCCGGATCCCTTGACCAGACCTCTCACCTCGCGTAGAAAACTAAGTCAAAAACTAAGTCAAAGCTGTGCGATATGTACAACCTAAGACGACTTAAGTTCTGGAAGAAAGCACGCAAGACTGTGGCTAGGCAGAGATCTCTTTGCTGCAGTAGAGAGCATGACCCACGAAAGGCAACATGAACACGCGAGCTTTGATCAAGTGTCAGACTTGCTCCTCTAAAGGCACGGGAGATGGCCGAGCAGGGTGCAGCCTGGGAGGTATTTGCACGTTACGTGCTCGACAGTTTTCATCCCAAACGAAGAACTCTCGCCACTTGGTAATGAGAGAGCAACCGGGTAAAAAATGAGCCGAAGATTTGGACGACACCTTAGCAGAGAGTGTTCAGAGGGTGCCGTCCCGCCCGAGCAGACGTTGGGCCCCACTTGTCAGTAGGAGGATGACCATGAGACGCACAGGGGGACGCTGCTGCGTGCCTGCGGGGTGGCCGAGCTGGGGACCCCGGGCTGGTGGGCTGCTGGCAGGGGCGCGCCTGGTCAAGCTGGGCCCCTCTCCAGCGGCCAGCGCCTGTGCTCTGGCCTGCGGCCTCTTTGCAAAGCTGTCTGGGAGTTTTATAAAAAGCTAAACGTTTCCCTAAAGTATGTCCCATTAGTTCCACCAGCAGGTACTGATGCACAGGAGAGGAACGCACTGGGTCACACAGAGACTTGGGTGTGAACGTTCACACCACTTGAATGTGGACCACCCTGAGCGGCCGTCCTCAGGAGAACGGATCAGCGCGGTGGTTCCAGAAATACCGTGGAAGGACCGCCCGGAGCAGAGAGCTCTGAGCTAGTGTTACACGAGCAGTGTGGAGAAAACTCAGATGATTACATACACTGTGTGAAAAAACCAGACCTTCTGCCAAAAAAGATGTATGGTGTGGGCCCATTTACATAAAACTAGGAAATGCAGACTGTGTCCAGCGACAGACGGCACACAGTGGCTTCCTGGGGGTGTGGGACACGCTGTGGCATTGATGGGAGTGGTGGTTTCCTGGACGCAGACACAGGCCTAGACTTAGCACTTTATGCCATTTAGGTGGGTGTGGTTTATGGTCTGTTATCGATCAGTAAAATTAAAAAAAAAAAAAGTTACGTGAGGATTAAGCCTTTCCTTTTGTCCACAGAACCCTAACAAATGAACATTACATAAATTGTCCTTTAAGGAAGGTGCCCTTTCTATGTGGAAATAAACAGCTACCCTTCCGGGACCGGAGCCATCAAACGCCATCCTGGACCGCGGTGGGGTGGCCGTGCTGGCCACAGAGGGAGACGCAGAGAAACCTTGCCTGCCGGCCTCCCTGGCTCCAGGGGGCCCGGTGGCCTCTGCCCACCTTCCTCAGTCCCGTTTATCTCTAGTTCCACTCTTTATGGATCAGTGTTTCCAGGATACAAACGAGAGGCTTCTCTTGTAGCAGAAGGGAGATGCTTCTGGTATGCCGGCAGGTACCGCACACGGGCGCCCGCGCTTCCGGCTCACTTATGCGGGGTTGGTGGGTTTTCACTGGCGTCGGAGCTGCTCCTTCCTGGCTCCTGCGGGGTCAGATCTCAGCGTGCAGGAAGCCAGTGCTGCAAACGCAAAGTCCGCGTACAGACATTCATGGGAAATGTCATGTTTTACCTGTTTCCCATATTCACTGTTGAAAAACTGGAGACCGTTAAAAAAAAAAAAAACAAAAAAACTTTAATAAAAAGATTTCTCGTTCAAAGCGACTGACAGGGAAGATACCAGAAGATGAGTGCAAACCCTTAAGCGCCTCCTAGACTGCAGAATGTCAGCAGCGTAGAAAGAACCGTGGAACCCAGCTGATGAGAAGTATTCTTTCCTAAGAACCCAGGCATTTGTGTTTTTCCTTCAGTGCTCGGTCTTTTCCTTGAAAGTTTTATTTTTTCTTTTCAAGATAATCTTACGTGCTCTGAATGTCTTACTGCCATTAGCAGAGAGGAGTCCTTTTCATCAGCTGTTCTCGCAGAGTTCAGAGCCCGGTAGTCCTGCGAACGTGGCCTCGAGCAGCCGGGAAGCGTTGGGACGCGCACGTCGGTGGCTCTGTGGGGTCCATGTGCTGTGGGAGAGTTGCTGATCCCGAGCCACACGGTGCGCGCTTGGGCTTTCCCTCCAGTCGTCTTTGTGTTTGCCGGTTTGTTTCTTGCTTGGGAACAAGTACTTAGAAAGGACTTTGCTCCAAAAGCCCTATGATGATCTGCGAATCCCCCCCCTTGTGCTCGGACAGGCCCGGAGCCCTGTTGGTTCCGTCTCAGAGCCGTGGTTCTGCTGCCACGTGCCCCGATGGTCCCTGGTGAGCCCCAGATCTGCCCCTCATCCCCACCCATGTGACCCGCTTACAGGCACCATCCCCTGTTCTCAGGTCTTCTGTCATCCTCTGTCTGGTAGCTGCTTGGGAAGGGCACTGGGGAGGTTCCGCCTCGGAGGCCTTCCCTGTCTGCACGTGCCTTCTACCTCGCCCTCCCCGAGTGTGACCGAGAGCACCGGCGGAGCTGGGCGCCGCTCTTCCTCGGGGCCGAGAGCTCTGCTGGCTTCCTGCCTACTGATCCTGAGCTCGGGCGCTCGTGCCGGTTTCCTCCGTCCTGGGTGTTTACGTGCCGCTCACCCGTGCTTGGCTGCGGGTCTGTCTCCATCACTGTGCGCTGGGACTCGGTGGGCCCTTTTAACCTGAAAGCTCACATCTGTAATCGAGGGGTCCCGATCCGAATCCTCCTCTTTGATTTCCTCTGCTCTGTGTCTCTCTTGTCCTTGCTTTGGGGCTCCTGCTGTCTGCATACTGGACCTCATGCCTGGTCCCTTGTTTGATTTCTTTCTCTGTTTTCTTTCCCTTTGATGTTTTGATCTACTTGACGGAGGACTGTGTCATCTCCCCGCTTCGTCAGTGGGATTTTTCACTACTGTCCTGGTTTTGATTTCAAAGAATACTTGTTCTCTGACAATTCTTTCCTCATAGCATCCTGTTCTGGGGGATGGTTTTCTTCTCTTAGACCCCTGAGAATATGAACGATGGCTTTTAGTTTTCTAAAACTGTTCTCTTCTCCACACAGGGTCTGTGTTTCTGCCTGGCTGCCTTGAGCTCTCTGCGGCCGGTGCTAGGTGGCCAGGCGCTGGGCTCCCGGCTCATGGCCAAGGTGCGGCGGGAGCCGTGGGCCAGGCCTCCGGCTGGGCTTCTCCCCGTGCGGCAAGAGCTTTCTACTCCGCACGCCCGAGTCGAGTGCTGTGGGTGACAACGAGGACGTGGGGGATGGAGCTGACCAGTGAGTCAGAGGACTGAGATGTAGCGTGCTGTAGTCCTGGGTGTCTGTTTGGGGTACGTTTTGATTTTTGCGTATATTTAGGGCATTTACGGTCTGGCTTAGTGAAGCTGTGTGTGTAGCTTTTGGAACGGGTACAAGGGACAGGAGACCACAGTGCTGTCATGCGTCTGGCCAGTGTTTCCTTGGTGGCATGTAACGTAATGGGGTAGCCTCCCTTTGGTGCCGCCTTGGATATGACAGGCCATGTGGGTGGCATGTGGCATGCCGGGAGGCTGCTCTGCGTTCTGTGCCCCTCCTGGGGCCTGTCCCCCGCTCTGGGGCAGGGGCCTGGCCTGGCAGGTGAGGCCGAGGGTGAGTGTGAAGGAAGCCTGCGTCCACTGCGGAGCCCGGCAGTGCCGCGGATGGCCCGGAAGTGAGCCCGTGCTCTCTGTCTGCCCTAGACTGGAGTTCCCGCGCCTCTGGGGAGGACACGTAAAGCGTCAGGAGCTGACGGCCCGTGGCAGCGGTGCCTGCGGGAAGCACGGCGGCGGCGGCGAGGCGGCGTGTCCGTGTCCGCGGGACCCGACGTGTCTGTGCTGCGCGTGTTGCTGGGGCATTGGATGTCAGGTGTTGGGCTTCACGCCGCATTCGTGCCCTGAGAGTGTGGACAGTGAGAGAATCGGGTTTGCTCTTGCTGTGAGAGTCACCAGGAAAGGGGCGTCCTGCAGCACGTTCTGCACTGAGACCAACCAGGACGTCGCCTGTGCTTTGGGGCCGACGTGGGAGGGCCACGGAGTTTCCGCCTCTGTGCTCAGATGGTGCTGGTGGCTCTTTGGGTGGCAGCTTGCCCCACACAGCAGGTGGGGGTCTGCAACTTGGTGCAGGTCCATCTGGGTGGCGAGCAGCGCGGGCGCCTGCCTTGTCAGGGAACCCCGGGCGCCGCGCCCCTTTCTCCCTGGTCTGTGAGTCCCCGGAGCCCAAGGAGACGGCCCCCTTTGCGGTTGTTCCGCGGTGCACCGGCTGTGGGGACCCGTGTGGGCTGCGGCAGGGGAAGGGGGACGAGCGGTCCGGTGGCAGCCGCAGTGGGCTGCTGGTCAGAAGGCGCAGGCGGGGCGGGAGCAGGGGGTCTTCCAGACCAGCACCCTGCGCCAGCTGCATCGCTGAGAATACAGCGTTTTCTTTTGGGTCGTTTGATTTCCTGACTTGAAACCCTCCTGCGCCTTCTGGATCTGAGGGGCAAGTTCCTGCTTCATGGCCTCACCCTTCTTATGGCCCTCCCCCCTCGCCCCTGCTCACCCCTTGCTGGATTCCCTGTTCCCCGCCCAGCTCCCATCCTGCACCCGCGTCTCTGTGCCGCTCTCCCTCCTCCCCCACAGTCCTCAGCGCCCTGGGGTGGTCAGGAAACACTGGAGAAGCACCGGGAAGCCGGAGGGAGGAGACCTTCCCCCAGGACGCCTGCAGTCCACCTGGGGGACTGGCTGGGACACGGTGATGACACGAGGCTGCCCGCCTGCCACATGCAGTGTGGACACGCGGCCGTGTGCGGTTTGGGTCTCGGGCACCTAGAGCTGTTTGCTGAGCCCTTCCCACTGCTCCCTCCGGAAGGTGTGCGCCCCGGCCCGCCCCCCCCCCCCGGTACCCCCGCTGCTCCCTGAGCGCTGACCACCCCCCGGCCCCCTGTTCTGTTGGGTTCCCGAGGGCGGGGGCCTTGTCTTGTTTTCAGCTGCGAGGAGGTGCCCTTGAGGACGGTGTTCCTGGCACACACAAGCCGTCGTGATTGTCCGTGACTGTGTACACCTTGGGGGGGCCAGTCTCCGACTCGGGGCTGTTTGTATGATTGCACAGAACGGGAAGTGACGCCATCAAAGACTCGAGTGACGTGAAATTTTTTCTCACGCGTCGGGGGCTGTGTAACGACCCCATTCAGCAGGTGCTCCCCGCGTGGGGCTCAGCACGCTCACTGCACCTGTGCCCGCGAAGACTCCCGCACAGGTGTGTTGTGAGGGACGTACGTGGCGTCTGTTTTTAAGGTTTGTTTGTTTGTTTGTTTTTAAGGTCTTGTGGTCTGATTCTTCAGTAACATCAGTAACCAAATCTCCCTCTGAAGTGACTGAATTTATTTCAAAGGTAAGGTGGTTCAGGGCTCCTCCGGAAACCCCAAGGCTCTGTGTAATACCGCAGTGACTGGACGGCCCCCCTCAGCCGGCAGAGCGGGCGATGCGTGCGCGACCGCCCGGACAGGGTCCTTGACGCCACGGTCTGTGCCCCTTGCCATTGTTGCAGACGAGAAGAGGCAGGACGCCGAGGCCGGTGCAGGCGGCTGAGGGCGGACTGCCTCGGTTACCCTGCGGAGACGGGCAGAGTCCCGTCCCGGCACCATCTCTTGTCCGTATGACCCGTTCTCGGGTCGCTTCTACAAGGGCCGTCCAAGCGAAAGCTTCCGCTACTAAGCAGGTGCGGACGCCAGCCTCCCCGCACATGCACGTGCGTGCGCACCTCCATGGTTCATGCGTGTCTTCCGCCCGCTGGCCCCGGGCTCCCGCGGTGAACCCCGTCTTTAGCGTCTTCGTCAGTCCTCTGTGTCTCACGGGGTGACGTGCTGAAAGTGTCTCCAAAGCGAGTGTCCGTCTCCGCGCTAGGGTCAGGATGCCGTCCGGTACGGGGGTCCGGTTCGCGGACCGTGCCTTGAAAGCTTGGGCAGGAGTCGTTTGCTGTTGCCTGTCCTCTGGCCTGTCAGCCGCGCTCTCTGGAATGACTGACCCCACGCTGGCATTCACGGTTCCCTCTGTGACACTGAGAACGCGGGATGTCCTCCCTGCGTGCCCGCTCGCCTCTCCACCTGCAGAGCGTCCACGGCTCCGGGCTGCGCTGGCGCTGGCGGGAACGCTGAGCCCACTGGGCTCTGACGGTGCGTCATGCTCCCCTGGCTTTGCCTTCTCTGAGCTTCCTGAGAATCTGGTGCATTGTCTCTTGTTCGTTTTGGAGAATTCTTTCCCGTTGTCTCTTCAAATGTCTCTTCTGCCCGCCTCTCGTCCTGGACTTGAGCTCTCTGCACCTGCACCTTTGACGTTGTTCACAGCTCTCGGTGCCCTTTTGTTTTTCTGGTTCTTTCCGCTGTTTGTTCTGGTCAGACGGTTTCCACTGCCCTGCTCTCGGGCTCCCTGACGTCCAGCCCGCGGCTCTGCCCGGGCTCACGAGCCTGTTGTGTGCCGGGTTCTTCATCTCTGGGACTGTGGTTTCTGTTGTTCTGATTTCTTGCCTTTCCTAGGTTTTCCATTTGACATCATTCAGTAAAGTTTCCTCTCTCTGCTGAGGTCTCCATTCGTTGTCCTGCGTGTTGTCCGTTTTCTCACGGAACCCTTCAGTACACGAGTCGCGGTCGTTGACAATCCCGGCCTGGTAGTTCCCGCATGGGGTTACCTCTGAGTCGGGCTCTGAGGATTTTCTTCATGATACTTTTCATTCCCCCTTATTTTTTTTGGTATCGTGTAATTTTTGATGGAGTATTAGACATCATGTTTAGAAAACGTAGAGACTGAGGAAAGGGGTACATCTGTCCGGAAAGGGGCGTGCTGCCGCCTCTCCCAGCCCTGTGGGGTTCTCGATTCAGTCTGATCAGCGTTGGGGCTGGGGCGGGGTTTTGTCGCTGCTGTAGTTACGTCCACCCCACCCCCCACCCCCCACCCCCCGGCCCTTGGAGGTTTCGGCTTCCTCTGGTTGACGGCAGCGGGTACCTTGAGCCTGGGGAGAAGGGCCTGCAGCGTCAGAAGTTCCTCTCGGGGGTCTGGCCTCACCTTGGCCCTCAGCTGTTCTGTGTGTCCATGGCCTGGAGGGGCTCTCTCTGTTCTGTGGGGAGACGGCAGTCACTTACTGCCTAGTGACAGACTGGTGCTGGGGGTGAGACGTTCTCCATCCTCCTGGTCCAGGCTCGATCCCGGGCACAGGGCCCTTGGGCTTCTTTGCCCCTTTCTTCGCCAGCAACAGCTGGCCTCCTCTTCGTACTGGTGCAGTACCCTCAGCCCAAGAGGGCTTTTGCCCTTTCTTCGGGGCCAGCGGGCTGGCTTGTTCCTTCCCCTGGAAGCAGGGTATCTTTGCCCATGGCCTGGTGCCGGGGGTACTCCCTCCCCACCCCTGCCCCACGGAGGCAGTACGGGAGAGCTTCTGCCTCATCCCCAGAAATGGAGGGTCTGCTTGGGCTCTGGGAGCAGGAGCAGTCCTGTCCCTCCCCAGCTAACGGGTTTCCATCTTGCATTTAGAGAAGGCTCCAGGGAAGGTGTAGGTCGGGTTCCCAGGAGCAGCCAGCCCCCACCTCTGCTGCCTTGGAGGTTCTCTCCAGTCTCCTGTGGAAGTGAGCCTGGGAAGGAGAGCACACTCCCCCTGCATCTGGGGCTCTTGGCTGACTGGTGTCTGGCCCACACTCAGCCCGTGGGAAGTGTCCATCTTCTGACCTCTTTGCCTGCTGGCATGGCTGCCACCTCTTCCTCGTGCTGTGCCACAGCAGACAGGGTCATGGTCTTGTCTCTCTTTGGCGGGGCAGGTCCCTCTCAGAGTTCCACTCACGTGGTGGCCTTGCGGCTGAGTGTCCGTGGGCTCACGGATAGGCACGGTCGTGTCGTCTGCGGAGGTTTTTACTGATGGCCGTGGTGGGTGTGGTGTTCTTTTGTGGCTTTCCACATCCTCAGTGGAGGTGGAGCCCCGGACGGCTGAGAGCAGGGCGGGTTGTAGCATCCCGCAGGTGTCAATACCTGGCACCTGCCGTCTCTCAACCGGAAGAGGCCCGTGTCATGTGAATTTTGACGACGTCCCGTGCTTTTCCATCTGTTTCAGTTACCCCAGCTGCACCCCGAGGACAACCTGGACAAGTTCACTCCTTGCTTAGCCGGCCCGGATTCCTTTTATGTTGAGCGAAACCACGTGGATCTGGAAGCGGACCTGAGGTAAGGCCACCTGCGCCTGCCCGTGGGGTGACACGTGGTGGGGCCGGAGTGGGGCTGCACACCTGAGCTGCCTGGTCATCCCAGCAGTTTGGGTCCCGGAGGTGTCCCTGGGGGTTTCCCTCGCTTACAGAGAGCCTGGTGGAGCTCCCCAGAGCGCTCCTACTCCCTGTGGTCCTGACGGTCGGAGGGAGTCGAGTGCAGTTACTGTCTCTGTTTCGCGCTGGAGAGTTGAGGTTGCTGCGGGACAGCAGTGGGGCCTGGTGGAGTCCCATAAGCCCGTGCCTCCTGGCCGTGGAGCATACTGTGGACGGGGCAGCAGGCAGAGGGGGCTGGCCCGCTTCCTGGGGCCCAGCCCCAGTGACGCACGCGGGTGCCGTGGGACACCGCCATGGGCCCGACTCTGTCCTTGTGCCAGCGCGCCGCCCCCGTGCTGACATGCGGTGCGCGTGGGGGATGGAAGCAGGGAGAACACCTGGGGCTTCCGTTCACTTTGCTCTCCTGTGCGTGCGTCTCTTAGCTGAAATCAGACTTGGGCTCCCAGTTAGTTTTCGGTAATAGCGATTTTAATGCCGACGAACCACTTTGTTTAATTTTTAGGTATTTGGCTTCGTTACCTCCTCACGTGTTAAAAAATGAGCAGGTCAGGAAATTCTTCAGCTCTTCGTCTCCCACCCAACAGCTTCAAAGTCCAAGTGAGTTTGCAACAGGGGGTGACGTGAAGATGAAAACATCTTTACTTCCTGCATACGTGATGACGTTTATCTCGACTTGCAGGTGCTGGCACCCCTTCCCTCTCTAAAGTGGGCACCGTGCTGGGCGCGTCTGGAAGGTGAGGCGCCTGTGGCAGCAGCACGTCTCAGTCAGCGGAGAGATGGCTTGTCACTGCGTTATCGATAATTGTTTGTGTAGTGAGGCCGTCCTTGCTCTTAGTCTTGATACTGTCGTGAGGGCAGTGGGATGGACACTCCAGTTGACGATTTCTCTGTGCAAAGAAAGTGGTTCTCTGAGCCCCCGGAGTTGGAATTCCCCAGGACTCTTATCGCAAAAGCCAATTTCCGGGCCCTGCACATCCTAGGAAACCAGAATTTCAGAGACTCTTCATTTTTATAGGCTCTCGGGGAGCGATTGTGCCCGTGAGGTGGCAGGGCCACTGCTCCAAGGGTGCTCCATCAGCAGGAGGCCTGATGGGGACAGTGGCGGTGCTCAGGTGACAGGCTGCCGTTGCCGGGGGCCGGCCTCGCGGACAGTGACGCGCGCGCACGCGCTCGTACGCGAACACGGGGGCTTCCAGAGGGCTGCCTTTTCTCTTCACCCCGGCCTGCTGCCTCCCGGGTACACTGTGAACGTTGGGGTGCGGTCTGGGATGGAAGGGCCAAGGGCAGAAGGCAGGACGCTGAGTGCTCCTTGCAGCCCGCTGCTGGGTCGCACGCTCTTTCAAACCTTAAAGGGTCAGGAGTCAGGTGCAACTAGGATTCTCAGTATCCTGCTCTGACAGAGTAACAGAAGCCGGGCAGCTCGGCCCAGAGTCCGGAGTGCGGTGGGGACACAGCCGCACGCGTCCCCACATACAAACACGTGCACACCTCCAGGGGGTGGTGTTGGGGGCAGTGGCAGGAAAGGACGACGGTGCTGCATGGGCGTGGCCTCGGATACGGTCCGGCACGGGGCCGCTCCAGCCCCCTGCCTGCCCGCGTGGGGGGGGCTGCGGTCCTGGGAAGACCACCTGTCTGCTGTCCCCACAGGCCTGTGTGTGGCGTGGCCGGCGTCCCCTCGTCTCAGAGCGGCACCCAGCACCACCTGCAGCACGCGGCCAGCGCGGCCGCCTTGCCCCACTGCTCCCACACAGGGGGTGCAGGCTCGGCGCTGGCCTACCGGGCCCAGATGGACTCCTCGCCTGCCATCCTGATGCCCTCCGGGCTGCAGACCCCTCAGACCCAGGAGCAGAACGGGATCCTAGACTGGCTTCGGAAACTGCGCCTGCACAAGTACTATCCCGTCTTCAAACAGCTCACCATGGAGAAGGTATGTGGGTGAGTGGGTGGGCTACAGAGGCGGGTGTCTACACTGTCTACACTGGGGAATTCCCGCCGCCTGGTATTCGATGCCTGTATGTGCGCCCGAGCCCTGCACGCCCACCGGGGCTGCGGGGTGGCACTGGGTGTGGGTTGGAAGTCCTCTTGCTGCTGAGGCAAGGACTCCAGCCGGATGGGTTGAGAACAGCTTTGTTTTTGTTCTTTTGTAAGATAGGCTGGGGTCTTCCCGTGATAGGTGCCCTGCGTGATAGGAAGGCCGTTGTGTCTCCTGCAGCCGTTCCCGTAGACTTGGCGAGCTCCGGGCACATGCGTCCTGTTAGGTGCCCTCTGCCTGGGCCGCGCGTGTGCGGGAGCGCGGTGCCCGAAGGGCCTGCTGTGCCCGGCACCCAGGTGCTTGCCGCCAGGGAAGCTGCCGCTGGTGTTCAGCTGATTGACGGTCGCACATCTCCAAAGAATAGACGAATTTTATATGTCTTTGAAGCAGTCCTACAAAGTTGGTTTGTTTTTTTTTTTTTTTTTTTTTTTTGAAGAGATGGGGGCGAGGGGAGGGGCAGAGGGAGACAGACTCCCTGCTGAGCGCGGGACCTGCCCTGGGGCTGATCCAAGGACTTGGAGATCACCTGTGCTGAAATCAAGAGCCAGACGCTTAACCCACTGAGCTACCAGGCACCCTGGAAATTATTTTTTACAACAGAGTTCTAATGAGCATTTTTTTGTTGTTAAAGAAGATTCTGGAATTTCTGAAGTCTTGGCGTCACTGAGCAAACGGAGTTTGACCCATGGCCCTGTTTGAGCTCTGATGCCCCTGCTGGACACAGTCCCTCGGTGCTTCTATCTCGATGAAAATCTTTGTCCGAAAATCTGCAGTTGAACCTGGAAGTCAAGCTTTTAGAACAAAATAGGCAGCTTCTAAGTACATTTGTAATACTCTTGGCTTAAGATTCGTAAATCCTAAGAAAACAATAGATACTGCTTTAGGGGAACGTGGGAGTTGAATGTTAGCCGTAAAATCACAAAGCGCGTTGTGAGCTGTGGGGAGAACCAGAGCGTTCTGTGTGCTTCGTAGAAGACGCGCGGGTCAGTCGCCCGGTCAGTCCCGGCGGCTCCAGTTTCCCGACCACTTGCTTCCCAGCAGAGTTGCTTTGCCCCTGAAACGAGGATGATTTTCACACAGAAGAGCTGTTGGGGCTCCCCTGTTTACAGGATGATAAATGGCTCGCGCCTGAGGGGGTGGGTCCCTGGACAGGAGAGGCGCACCCCCACAGACGTGGGAACTGCGAGACATTTTCGTTAGCCCCCCGCACAGCGCGGCCCTTCCCGCTGCCCCGTCTTCTCTAGGCCGCGTGCGGAGGGCCCAGGGGACAAGGCCTCTGCGCCTCACATGCAAAGTGAGCGTTTCGTATTTTGAACAAGGGACACCCTGTCTTTAGCAGTGGACTGTTGTGGTGGTCCCATGGCCTTTTTTTCCCCTAAAGATCTTATTTATGCATTTCACAGAGAGGGTGAGCGGGAGAGAGATCAAACACAAGCAGGGGGAGCAGGAGAGGGAGAAGCAGGCTCCCCTGAGCAGGGAGCCCGAAGCGGGGCTCGTTCCCTGCCTCATGACCTGAGCCGAAGCAGACGCTTCACGACTGAGCCCCCGGATGCCCGACCCCCAAGGCTTTCCTTACCCAGTTAGAGTTGGTCTGTTTGCATACGCTGCTGGGAGGATGTATTTATGAATAATATTTCAAGTTCTTTGTTTTCAAGTCCTAATTGAGTCTCACTCAATAACTTTGTAATGTGTTTCTTCTCTGGAAGTTTCTGAGCCTCACGGAGGAAGATCTAAATAAATTTGAGTCCCTCACAATGGGCGCGAAGAAGAAGCTCAAGACGCAGCTGGAGCTGGAGAAGTGCGTGTGACGCCACGGACGCCCCTCCCTCCCCGCTGGCTGTGTGGTCTCCCAGTGGGCTCCTAATCGGATGGGGGCCCCAAGTGGGGGTGACCTTCGGGTGGCCTGGGAGGCAAAAGACCTCACCGGAGGCGGAACCCAGGGGACAGGACGGGAGAGGCCGTCCGCCACGGGGGTGGGGCTTTACGGAAAGAGGGGAGGGAAAACAGTGTGGCATCTCCCCCGTTTTTGGTACCCGTGCCAGTCGTAAGTCGCCCAGGGGCCATCTGGAGTCTCAGGAGGTTCTGAGATGGGTCGCCTCATGGGCCTGCGTTGAGCCCGAGGGTCGTTCCAAAAGCCCCTCTGTACTGAGCCGGGGCTCACGAGCACTTCCCGCCAAATGCCCTTGATCGGACGGCATGGGTTGGAGATCAAAGCTTCATTCATGCTGTCAGTCACACGGGTGTGGTTTGGGTCCGCTAGGAAAGGCCCTTTGCACCCACCAAGTCAGAGTGCATCGTGTCCCGCCTATGAGGACAGTTGGGGGCGGTCACCCTGCTGTGGCCCCTGGGCCCTGCAGCAGAGCCGGGGCCACAGGAAATGGTTTTGTGGCCAGAGACCCAGATGCTCACCTGTTCGCACGCTCTCTCGTGGCACAGGGAGAAGTCGGAGAAACGGTGCCTGAACCCCACGGCCCCGCCCCCAGTCACCAGCAGCGGCGTGGCCCGTGTCCCCCCCACCAGCCACGTCGGGCCCGTGCAGGGCGTGCGAGGCCCCCACGCTGCAGGTGGGTGAGGGCAGGGCGGCCTGGAGCGGGGTCGGGCGCTTCCTTCTGAGGGGAGCTGTCAGAGTGCAGCACACGCGCACCCTTTCGCCACCTGCATTTTTTGAGCCTTTGCAGTTTCTGTTCATCATTTTAGCTTTTATCATTTCCGCCGTTAGCGAATAGAAGGGATATTTGGGTTAGAAGCTGGAGACCAGTGATTCAGCTGAAGTCGTAGAAGCCTAAGAATTAGATCCAGAAGCTGCAGCGCAGGAGGGAGAGAGGAGGAGGAACCCCGAGCAGATGAAGACTCGCTTCCTCCCTGGGAGGGCGCAGACGGCTGGGCCCCGTGTAGGTCCCTGCCTCGCAGGTCTGTGTCGAAGCTCCCCAGCTGCGTGTGCGCAGCCGCCCCGTCGCGGGCACTGGGAGCCACGGGGCCGCCTCCGCTCCCTGCCTTCGCCCGCACGGTCGGGGCGCAGGGTGCTCTGCACGCCCCGCAAGCATCAAGAGCGACAGGACACCAGGGAGAGGAACACGCAGTGTCTTTCAGTGGTTATTTGACTAAACAGCTCTTCCGTCCCTTGGCCTCCTAAAATGGGGTCTCTCGGTGTTGGAGAGGACTGCTTTTGCCCCGTGTTGGCCGGGGACCCTTGTCTCTTCCTCTGCGGCCTGTGAGCCGGGCGGCATTGCAGCCCCTGGCCGGAGCCTGGCTGTGCCCACACCTGTGAGGAGGCGGGCGTGGGGCCTCGGGCTGCTTGTCACCCCCGCGTCTCCGGGTCCCGTCACCGCCGTCTCCCCGGGGCCGGCGCAGGGCTCCGCAGGACGGTGTGCTCGGAGGCGGGCGGGGAGGGCGCGGGAGCCGCGGCCGGCACAACCCACACCGGTGCCCCTTTTCCGCAGCGCTGCGGGTGGACGTGGAGCCGCCGCCCCAGCAGACGGCGCGGGAGGGCAGCTCCTCCGAGTGCTCCAGCTCGTCACCCAGCCCGATGGGCCTGCAGGCCCGGGACGAGAGCTCGGACAGCGCCGAGGAGAGCGACAGACGTAAGGACGCCCGGCCGGCCTGGGAGCGCCGTGCTGCCCCTGCCCGGGCCCGGGCGCCTCGTTGACCGCTCCGTTTCCGCCCGCAGGTGTGGACGTGCACGGGGAGGGCTCGGAGAAGGAGAAGCCCGTCATGCTGCTGAACCATTTCGCCTCGGGTTCCACGAGACCCACGGCCCAGGTTCTCCCCGTGCAGAACGAGGCCGGCTCCAGTCCGTCGGGCCACCACCCCCTGCCCGCCCAGATGATGGCTGCGGCCTCGCACCTGGCGCCCATCCGGATGCTGAATTCTGTGCACAAGTCGGAAAGGGGGGGTGCGGACATGAAGCTCCTCCCGTCCTCCGTGCACTCTCTGCTGTCTCTCGAAGAAAGGAGTAAACTCTCGGGACCAAGAGGTGGCGTCAAAGCGGACAAGAACTTCGGCCACGCCGTGATCGACGCGGCACCCACACCCACCCCCCAGCAGCCCCTGCAGGTCCTGTCTGCCCTCGCCGAGAGCAGCTCCGGGTCACCCACGGTCTCCTTCGGTCCCCGTGCCAAAGTCGTGCACACGTCCGTGCTGGACAGGGTGATGAAGTCGGCCCCGCAGCCGGCCCTGGCGGGGGAGGCCAGCACTGCTGCCGCGGGCACGTCGGGCACGGTCTTCCACGCGGCCCGGCCCCCCATCAAACTTCTGGTGTCTTCATCCGTCCCCGCGGATTCTGCCATTTCGGGGCAAACTGCCTGTTCGAATAACGTGCAAATAAGCGTGCCCCCTGCAATAATAAAGCCGCGGGCTGCCGTGTGCGCCGCCAGCACCAAAGCTGCCTTCTCCGCGATGGGCAGTGTGCCCCTGGGGCCCCTGCAGGCCAGCTTCTGTGCGAGCAGCAACACTGCCTCTTCCAGCAGCCACCCCTCCGCGTCCTTCGCCAGCATGGCCACCGTGCCCGGCTGCCCGGCCCCCAGCTCCAGCCCCGCGCTCTCCTCGGCCCCCGAAAGCAGTTTCTACAGTAGCGGCAGTGGGGGCGGCGGCGGGGGGGCCGGTGGGGGCGGCGGGGGCTCCCCCGGGAACCTGCCCGCCTCCAGCCAGAACCACCACCACCACCACCACCACCAGCCGCAGTCGGCGCCCCAGCAGCCCGCACCCGGCCCGCCGCCCGGCTGCGTCGTGTGCACGTCGTGCGGCTGCAGCGGCAGCTGCGGCTCGGGCGGCCTGACCGTCAGCTACGCCAACTACTTCCAGCACCCGTTCTCGGGGCCGTCCGTGTTCCCCTTCCCCTTCCTGCCCTTCAGCCCCGTGTGTGGCAGCGGCTACGTGGGCGCCCAGCAGTACGGCGGCGGCGCCTTCCCCGTGGTGCACTCGCCCTACGGCGGCAGCGTGGCCCCCGAGCCCGTGCTGGCCGGCCAGTCCGCCTTCGCCGTGCCGCCCATGCCCGGCTTCATGGCGGGCGCGGCGGGCGTGTACCAGGCGCCGGGGCTGGGCGGCGGCGGCGGCTCCGGCCACAAGAAGAGCGGCAACCTGTCGTGTTACAACTGCGGGGCCACCGGGCACCGCGCCCAGGACTGCAAGCAGCCGTCCATGGACTTCAACCGGCAAGGTAGGGGGGCGGCCGCCGAGCGGGCTGCGCTGGGACACAGAGCGCCCCCGGGCGTGGGCGCCGAGGTCCACGGGCTGCCTCTAGAGCACGGACGCTCCTGGGAAAAGCGTGTCCTTGTCGCTGGGCTGGCCGTGAAGGCCTCCGGAAGGGTCGCGTGGTCTCCAGCTGCCCGTCGCTGCAGCCGCCTCCTCTCTCCGAGGGGACCGGCCGGCCGGGGGAGGGCATGCCGGCCCTGCGAGCCGGGCAGCCTGTGGGGTTGATGGAGCGCCCCGCGGGCCTGGTGCAGGGGTGCGGGTGCTGCTGCTGCCCGGGGGACCTGGCCGGCAGGGCAAGGAGGCTGCGTGGTGTTCCCTGCGGCCACACACGCCATCCCCCCCCCCATTTTTACTTCCACTCATTCTCTTTTGTCTCTAGTCCAGGTCCGGTGTGTGTGTGTGATGTGGGGACACGGGTGTGTTCTCGCTGTTGGCTGGGGAAGGGAGATGAAACCAGGCAGGAGGCGTCTCTCCCAGCTCCGTGGTACTCACGGCGCGGCCTGGGGTAGTCCCCTGGGCTCTGGAGACGTTGGATGGTTGCCCCAGGCCTGGGATCCTGCCCCCCCCCCCCCCCCCTGTGCATCGTGGTCAGCCAGAGCACGTTCGAGGCGAGCCAGCTCTGGTGGCAGGTGGGGCGGGCGTCGGTGTGCTCACTGCGTGGCCGGCTCCCGGAGCAGTCAGCCCAGGCCCCTGGCGAGGGTCAGGCCTCCCAGGCCCCCTGCCCGGCTGAGTTCTGGAAGCAAAAGAGAAGCGGCCCGGGGACCGGCCGTGTCACCCCTGAGGCTGATCCACCCGTACGGCTTAGTTTGGGGGGCGGGAGCGAGGAGCTGGGCGTGGGTCCGACAGGTGGTCCAGACTTGGCGCGCCTGCCTCTTGACAGAGACTCTAGCAGGAGCTTTGGGCAGCTCAGCCGTTGGTAGGAGTCGCACCGTGATTCAAATCTGGTCTCTTTCCCCCCCTCTCTAGGTACTTTTAGGCTGAAATACGCCCCTCCGGCAGAAAGTCTGGACGCCACAGACTGACACTTTCTCTGGCAGCAGAACACTATTAAGCCGTGGAGACATAAGGAAACCTAAATACAAAACCGAGAAGTCTAGTTGCTGTTGAGCTTAATATTTTTAATCCAAAGGTGCTTTACTTTACTAGACTGGATAGAAAACCTAGCGTAGGAGTGCATCATACTCAGTTTTATTGCCAAAATCCTAGATCGGAGCTTGACGTCAGGACTCGCCTGGTCGGGGTCTCCGCCGTGGCTGCGATGCAGAGACCTCCGTGTCCCGAGGAGCATTGCCGCCGTCGGTCCTTCCAGGCTCACACGTAATTCCCGGGCAGCTACGCAAGATCGGAACCGAGACCTGCAGGTCGGAGCGCTCCGCGCGGAGTTCCAGCAGTCGGACTCTTGATACCCCTGCGTGAGGGAAAGTGTCGCCTTTGTTTTGTTTTGTTTTTTGTTTTTTGTTTTGTTTTGTTCCTCAAGTGTTTGGACACTAATCTCTCTGGGCTTTTTAAGGATTGCACTACCGAAGAATGTAAACTGATGTCACTCTCTGCCGTTCTGGGAGACAGACTCCCCGAGACCAGTCAGTGCAAGACACTCAGAGAATCCGTTTTTAAGGAGTTGGCACCAGCAGGCTACGTGACTTGGTACACAACAGAGATTTTAGCTTTTCCTTCCCTCCTTAAGACACTCGTAGCAGTTTCAAAGTTTTAATTTTTTTTTCCTGCAAATAAATTTGAACTACGTTATTAAGTAGAAATAGTTACTTGCAACAACTTAACGTCTAAGGGTCCAGGTCCCAGAGAGTCCCTAGTTGTCAAAGCCTTGAGAATCCCTTCCTTCCCGGCCCTGCATAGCTTGAAGTCCTGTCGCCGTCCACCACGACGAAGCTCCCGCAGAGACACGGTGACCACTCGGCCTTCGTGAGCTGGCTCTGAGGGTTGCTACACGCCCTTAGCAAAGTTGGCAAGTTCTTTCCTCTCCACACGGATCTCCCAAGGACCCCAAGGCCTACTGCTGACGGATTCACACTCGAGACAAACATTTCAACAGTGATACAGTCCTATAATTATGAGCAAAAGATTTGAAATATTCTCCTGTCAACTTCTTTTGTATTAGGCTGTGTATTAGTGGTTAGTTCTCTAAAAATTACCTGAAAACTACAATAGAAAAGTGGTAAGACTCTGAGAGAGCCCACACCAACAGGACAGAGCTCCAAGGTCTGCAGAAGTCTAGTTTTATCCGAAGTGGGAGATCAGGCCTCACCATACAGCTCTGTTTCCCCCCATGACCATGAAAGCTTCTTGGTCCGAAATTTAGGGACTTAAACCTTTAAAGCCAAAAGGGAATTTTCTGCTCAAATATTATTGCTTCAAACACTAAAGCCTTCAGTATTAAAATACTGATTGGTAAGGCCTTGCCCAGGGATTTTGCAGTTGAATATTTATTTAAAAACAGAAAAACGTAATATTCAGACCTTTCTTAAAATGGGACAATCAGCCTCATGCCGAATTGGTGTAAATCAAAAGAATACCCTAGAATTTGAGGCTCTGTGATGTGAGGCTTCCAATTTTATGATCAGTTTCCTGGCTGGAGGGAAACTTGAGCAGAGTTGTTACCTTTTTTTTTTTTTTTTTAAAGGCTTTTGGTAGAATTTTTTTAGAGCTTTATTTTAGTAGAGTTTCATTTCTATGCAATGCAGAATTGACAGACCTCTGTATGCTTCTCTCTCTTCCTGGTACACAGTATTACATACAGTTTTGAAGTGATGGTGATGCTTACAACAGCTTTTTTGGGGAATGTTACATTGATCTCGTAATTATAAACACTACGAAATGTCAAAATAATGAGAACTGACACAACTTTGCCTTAAAGAGTAGGAGCCTGGAACTTGTCATATGATGTTAAAGGAAGACTTGGGAGTGTCCTCTGATGTTTACGATTTTAATATTTCTGAAGGCCGTTACGGTGGCCTGGACATGTGCTGAAAGCCAAACTTTTAAATTTTTTGGTTTTTTAAACAAAGAAATATTTTAAATAAATCCTATTTCAACACAGTGAAATTGTTGAAAACTGTCTCATAACAAAAGAAAAAAAAATCATATTTAGGGTTTCTGTTTCAGTGGTCAGTATCGGGGAATGAAAGTGTCTGTTGTTACCCTTATGACTATTTTGATAAATATTAGCGGTTAGTGTGTTCCATACAACAAAAAACTAAAATACGAGCTTCGATTCGAAGTAGGACATTCACATGGAGGTAAATAAGTCCAGACATTGTGCGGCTGTGTTCCAGTCATCAAAGGTCTTAGCAAAATTCCCACTTGTCTTTGAAAGTGCATGTGCGGTGTGATGTCTCCAGTGAGGCCATTCCAAGGTGAGAATTGAGAAATGTGAACGTGAGATACACGGGACACAAAGCATCCGCTGCGCATCCGCGAGACTCTTCCCAGGTGAACGCTTGGACTTGGGAATGTTTGCTGGCAGCGTCATTTCTGATAAATTTCTCTCCAAAAGCAACCAAAGTCTGTAAGCCTGAAGAGCAATTTTGCATTTCCTCAGATGTCCTCATCTTTTTAGAAACACAGATCTGACTGACCCTTTCAGCTACGTAGTCATTTCCCTGAAACCATGGGCTCAGTTTGCAAAGGCTGCAGCAACCGGTAGGTGTGGCACAGCTACTTTGCTCTGTGTCGTCTGTCATGTATCAAAGTTTCTATCCCCGTTTTTTTGTCTCCAAGAATGGGGGAAGCGGAATGTACAGATTGAAGTGGAATACAGTGTTGGGATAAAAGAACTATTGAATCTTTTTTTTTTTTTTTTTTTTTAAAGCAAACACTCAGTTTTCTACCTTCTTTTCTAATTTTTATTTCATGGTAATATTGAAAATTGGAAACGTGTTTAAATGTTGAAACTTGTCATTGCTGAAGAGCACTGAGGAAATGGGAGCTAGCACTTACGACGACGACAAAATTATTTTCTTCGAAGCAGGTATGTGTGATTGGGTATGAAAAACCACCACCAACAACCAGCATCGTCTGTAATCTCCAGATGACAGGAGTCGGCTCGTGAATATGGTAGCCAGTGGGTTCAGTGTTTTAATTCACTATTTAGAAGTCACTGTAGCTAGTTTGCACTGCACTGTGCGGGGGCACGGAGGCCTGGTGGCAACCCCGCCCAGCGTCACACAGCTGCGGCGCGTCCCCGCGGGGG
Organism: Pteronura brasiliensis; assembly: GCA_004024605.1. Lineage (NCBI taxonomy): Eukaryota > Metazoa > Chordata > Mammalia > Carnivora > Mustelidae > Pteronura > Pteronura brasiliensis. The sequence goes on from PJEN01000239.1 coordinate 390,496, forward strand.
CACCGGCCAGTCTGATCCATCTGGATCGGACCGAGGCTTGCTCTGGGCTCGCCCCAGTGTCGTTGCAGAGCGCTGGCCCAGTGGAATCGGGCCGCGCGCTCCTCGCTCCGTCATTTCGTACTCTTCCTGCTTCTGCGGTGGGTCCTTTGATGCCTTGCTGGTTTTACGGACTGGTTGGCGATGGCGTACCTGTGAGTCTTAAGGATGGTAAGGGAAACCGTGTCCTTCCCAGAGGATGGATGGGCCTGTGGAACCCGAGCGGGCGGGTGTCCTTTTCAACGTGCAGATGACTCCCAAAGAATGAGTCAGGGGACGTTTAAAGCCGTGGGTCCTGAAGAGGCTCAGTTTGCAAAATCCTGAGGTTCTTGAACGGATTCAGTCAATACTCGCAAAACCACATACTTGCTGGTTGAGGCCAAAGGTCAACTTGACTACACTGTTCTTGGGGGAGGGGAGCTCAGTGTGGCTCGTCAGTCGGTCCCGGGGATTTTACAAGCCTCTCACATGCATTAAGTTCTTACATGCACAAAGATGAAGGCTTTGGTACTGAAACCAGAGACCTCGTGTACTCGAGAATCTTCACAGCTAATCTCGGACAGATTTTCTTTTTAGGAATGAAGGAAAATTCTCCCATTTTTGAGCCATTCTTTTATGTCAATTCTACAAAATTGCATGTAACTTTATAAATATTTTTAAAAGATATAGTTTTGTAAATATTTAATATTCTGCTAATTTGATTTTGAATTGTAAATGTTAAGTATTGTTTTTGAAGTTTTTATGTTTTATTATACTTTGTTAAAAAGGAAAAATTGTACATTTTTAGAATGTTTTTATGAGTAAATTTAATGTACTGAAAATAAAAATTAAAAAAAGCTGTTTCATTTTATTAGGTCTTTATCTCCTAGAATATGAAGCACACGTCCTTTCAAATAAATCGCCAGTTCCTGATCTGCAAACTAGGGAGTCAGCCCTTTCTGCCTTCTCCACTTGGCAAGAGAGAGAGATGGTTTTAAATCCATTCTCTGTCAAGTTTCCCTGGTTTTAAAAGATATCCTTGCTATGACCGGAAACATTAACTCTTGATCTGGGATGTTCTAGCTCGAGGTTCCATAGGAAGTCAAGATTGGCACGAATTGATGTGAAGTTTTCTCTGGCATGTTTCCAGACACACGGCACGCACGGTACGAACATGTCCTGGCACTTGAAGCTCCGTCCTCCGCGATTTGGGATGGTGGTGGTCTAATGAGCGAAAGCTGGCGCGGGACCCTGGTGTTCTCATGAGCCCTGCCAGACACCAGAGGGAGAAACCTGGTGCCTTTTCCCCCACAGGAGGTCCCCAGCACCTCTTGTCGGGCCTGTGGCTACCCAGAGGGAAATGTTCATGCAGCCCGAGTGACTTGCTGTTTGGTCAGGCCAGGCCTCTGAAGACGGGGGCCATGCACACCAGAGAAGCAGACTCGGGGAAGCAGAACATTTCCTCCTCTTGCCCCCGCATTCTTCCACAGACAGCTGAAGTGCCCGCTTAAACTGGGAACGCGTGGAGTTTTTCCAGTGAGTGATGCCGGCCACTCGGCCGACGTCTGTCTTTATTTTCCCCCGCCGCGGCGTGGCAGGTTTTCCAGTCGCTTATTCCCACGAAACACCCAGGTCCCACATCCATCCGCTCACTTTGTGCCACGTCTTTTAGTTCTCAGGAGAATTTACTTATGCAAAGACAAGACCAACTGGCAGAACCTTGACCAAGGTGAGGAAGGTGCCTGGGACAAAGCAGAGACCTTCAGAGGTGAGGGCCCCTGCCCCCCCCCCTGGCCGCCCCCACCGCCTGGCGTGGGGTAGCACCGACGGTACACGGCGTTGCACGCATCCGACACGGATCCATTAAACTGAGCTTGAGGACAGTTTTTAGTTTTGCCTTTATTCACCTTAGTTCATTAAAAATGTACTTGGTTCAGAGAGCCTAGTGACCACCCACTGAGGTGGGGTAGAAGTCACCCTCCCTGCAAGGTACTTGTGTTTTTAAAAAGCAGGATTTCTTCTAGGGATCTTACGGGTCCCACAGCAGTTACAAGCACGTAAGCTAGAACGAGGTGTACGATCTAAACACGACAGGCCCACGCGGAGTTTACATACTGTGAAAGCACACGTGTTCCCAGGGGCCCTGTGGACAGACGCACGGCGGGAAGGTCGGGGTCGAGTGCGCGCAGGCAGGGCCGGGGCTTCCCCCACACCTCCGTGAGGAAGGGACGTCCACGGACGGGTACAGGTGCGCCGCGCACGAAGCACACAAGCCGAGGCGTGACCTGCCGTGGTCCAGTCCCAAGCGTCCGCGGGCTCTGTGCTCCTCCCGCAGAAGCGGGACGCAGTGAGCCCCGTGCAGGCCGCAGGGAGCGCGGGTTATTCCAGCTGAACTCGGAAGAGGTTTACCGCCCGACACTCACTGTCTGTGAGGAACGCTAGGTCTCCGTTTGCTGCTGTCTTCGGCGGACTCGCGCCCGGCGGGGAGGGACTCTGCCGGTGGGATGACCCACAAGGACAACGGAAATACTCTTAACACGCGGTAACTTTTTAATAAGAGTCACGCACCTAACACAGAACACGGATCATCTACAGCTTTAGGCCAAAAGGTAGAGGGCGAGCGTCTGAACGGGAGCGCTTCAGTCTGTCCCGCGGGTCCGGCACTGTCCTAAGAGCGAAACCGACAGAACCGCTGCTCCCCTTGCGGACGCCGGCGGCGGTCGGACTTCGGAGAGACCCCGCAAACCGGGAGAAACGCCGCACCTTCCTTCTCTGGGCGCTTTGAGAAACTAGACCAAAATCTTAAATGATTCAAGGTTCGTACTGAGCAGGGCTTTTCTCTGTTACCGTCTGGAAAAGCAAACAAGAGTTTGCCGGCACCGCGAGAGCACGAGCTCGGACACGCGCACACTAGGAGCGGGAACCCGGAGCAGCGGTTCAGAGTTTTCCTGCCCCGTTTTCCCTGCTTTTTGCCCACGACTATGGCAAACTGGGCGGGCGGGGGTGGGGGGTGGGGGGTGGGGGGAGGCTTGACAACTCATGCTCACAGATCCTCTCACAGACATTTCCCCCATTCAACAGAAACCCTCTACAGAGCGTCCGCTGGGTCTGTGAACCTAGTGAAGAATGTGTCTCTGAAGGCTTAAGTACAGGCTCCTAATAGGGGAAGAGCATTAAAATAATGTGAAGGTCTGTTTTATTGGCAACTTAGAATGCAAAGTGTTTTATTTTTAAACTTCTAAATTTGAAAACAAAACAGCCTAGGTTAAATAATAGAGTTTTCCAAAGCTGGATGTGCTCACCGAGCCCAGTTTTTCTGCTTGCGGTACAAAACAACTTCCTAAAACTCCTAGGCAGGAACACTACTGTTTGGATGACCTGTGACTGGATGATCTGATCAACCCTCGGTTGCTAATATCCCTTTTTTTTTCCCCCCTTGGTAAGGGTTTAAAAAAATTCAAGAACAGATGCATTTTTCTAGTCTTACACAGACGATTTCACTCCAAATGTCTCCTGAGAGGCGTAGACCATATACAGGAATCCGTCTTCGTCCTTCTCACTTTCATACACTTCAGAAATCGGCGTGGACACACTCACCATGCTGTGTCCGTTCACTAACAGGAAGAAGGCCTGGTTGGCGTTGAGCTGTAAGCGCCTCCTGTTGTAAGAAGACAACGAGAAGAGACACCAGCGCGTCAGTTTGCAAAAGGGAAATGTAAAAACATCACGCACCCCCTTTGATACCAAAGTATAAAGCTTCTGGAAATGCTGCTTCTGGCAAAACAATGCCTATGCCCACAGACTGACTGCCGTAGCTACAACTTCTCATAAAGCACAGGACGTTTCTAGCCTCACGTTGTGACTGGTAGTAGCGGTAACGCCGACACTATCCTTACTGTGTCCCCCAGGCCAGCTTTAAATCAGTGTGCTCTCTGAACAGCCGCGAGCGTCCAATGAGAGAAGGAGTTCAGACTATAATTTACAAACTACTTACTACGATTCTACCAAGTCTGCATTGTCTTTTACTAATTTTGCTGTAAAAAAACTTATCTAGGGGGCGCCTGGGAGGCTCAGGCAGTTATGCCTCTGCCTTCGGCTCAGGTCATGATCCCAGGGTCCTGGGACCGAGCCCCGCCCGCATCAGGCTCTCTTGCTCAGCGGGGGGCCTGCCTCTCTCTCTTTGCCATGGCTCTGCCTATTTGTGCTCTCTGTCAAATAAATAAAAATCTTACAAAATAAAGAAAAGCATCTACACTAGATGTTATGATGAAAAAAATCAGAGGGACAGGAGATCCAGCAGGTAAGAGAAGAACTCAGAAAGGAAGGAAACGTCTTTAGGTTTTACTAGGCTTGCAGAGATGTTAATCAGAACTGAAGCTGTATCTGTAAGTCTGATACATAGCGAGCAGTCACCGAAAGAAACAGGAAAAACAGTGATTAAATACCTAATGATCTTGATGAGCTCACTCATGTTGACATGGTCAGGTACAAGGAATTTGGTTTTGTCCAGGACGGGAAGCTGCTTCTCACCCTTGTACCGTTCGATGATCACCTAGAAAAGCAGCCAGAGGAGAGATTTTAAAATAGCCATTAACAATGAAGAGAGGAGATACTTTTGTGTCGTAGCCGGCACATACCGCGTGGGGTTTGAGACAGAAACAGCACATGTCAGTTCCCCACAGATCTCCTGCGAAGAGCGATCGTTTACCCCCAACCCTCACAGGGAAGTGAGCCTCCAGGGAAGGGAGCAGGGGCTGAAAGGAGCCGCTCCGTGTTCCCGGTTATCTGGAGCCGTGAAAACACTAACTGGTCCGAGAAATACAAGCAGATGGCAGGAGCCAGCTTGGATCTATGTCGACTGCGGAGCCGCTGTCTCCTCCGAAGCGCGAGCGACCGCGATTCCGCAGTCCACCCGTTTCTTTCACACAAGACGGTTTCTCCACCTGATGTGGAAAAGTCCTGAGTAAATATCTGGTAAGTAGAGACAACGATCAGCTGGTTCTGGAGACAAACTTTGTGCAGAAAGGCTGGAAGATCCTTTCATTTTGACAAAATACTCCTAGTATTTCTTTGATGAGTTTTGAGAGTCAAGAATCTTGCACGGTGCAGGGAACAAAAATACTTCTGCATCAGGAACGGAAACAAAATCCATGAGGTCCCTTGTGGGACTTCCTCTCCACAGAGGACAAACAACTTCTACTTCTCAGCCACTATCAACGCTGGCCCCGGGGTGTTGACTGCCCGTGCCGCCTCATGTTACAGAGTACCAGAGACACTCTTCTCCAGGTGAAGCAACTCTCCACCTCACCGCAACAATGACAAGTTGAGAGGAGGAGGGGAAATCTTCGCATCCTGTCTCTCTAGGAAAGGGGAAGATACTCGTCTGCACATTGTTGCACTATATGGGGCCCACAGAAGGTTCTGTACGGTCAAATCAAACCTCTGTTCCCTTCCTTGGTAAGACCAAGGGCTGTTATCCATGGGGTGTGTTCAGAACACGGGAGCCGCAAGGGAGATCCACTACACAGACGACTTTTGCCTGGGTGCGACCAGCATCAGAGCTCAGAGGCAATACAGAAATCTTACATTACTGGCCCAGGAAGAACAGAAGCAGAATGAGAAGAGAATCTCCTGACCTTAGACCGTATTCATTAAAGGAAGACAGAGCAGCAGCCCTGAGACAAAGGACAACATGGCCTTGGGCACCTCCCTCCTCTCAGGTGTCCCTGACTCTCCAGTGCCGTGGAGCTCCATGAAAACACTCCCCGGTATAATGACTGGTTGACTTTTTGGTTCTTATTTTTTCTCTTTCCTGAACTTTAATTTGGGAGAGAAGTCACGTTAAGTCCCGAGTAAGGCATCTGGCTAGACCTGAAAAGTGCCTTGTCAAGTGCTACGGACAGGATCGCAGAAGACAAAGCCATCCTCGGGGAGTGGAGACCGGGGTCTGGAGGGCCAGCGAGCTGCCCTGCCTTCTCCGTCCGGCCGTGCTATCCCAGTAAGGAGTGCCTCTCAAGCTGTTCAGGGGCCAGAAGCACCCATGGGAAGTACAAGCCTGTGACTTCTGCAAAACCCCTGAGTGCCAGCAGAAAGGAGGGCCACTAATGTTCGCAGATAATCACATTTCAAAGGAGACGCAGACGCAGAACAAATCCTGGCAGACTGCCGGGCTTTTCCAACGGCACCGAAAAGTGAAGAAAACCTTAATGAGGAAAACCCCCAGGCCCTATGTTGACCCCAAATATAAGGAAAGACTGAAATTTCTAAGCTGTCCAAGGAAAACAGAGACTGTGTCTTATTGCAGTTCTACAGCTGGGAAAATGCTGGGCAGACCCATCTTCTCCTTTCTGTGCACCTTACAGCCCTGAGCCCTGGACCTTCTCTCTTTCCTCAGTTCCATGTGAGAGGACACGTCAGAAAGCCAAAAGTTTCTACAGAATTTCTAACAGCCGAGTGTCTTTCTGAGTGGGCTGCAGCATTCTGAGGAGGGAACAGCCGTGGACGCAGAAGTAGGCTGATCTTTCCAATACTGTGTGGGGTGGGAATCTCTTCCCACCTTACAGATTAGGACGTGGCAGCCCGTTTCAGAGTTTTAGTAACGAGCTCAGCATCCCTCAGCACCCTTGAACCTAACTGAGGCCTGAACTCAGCCTCCACCTGAAACCAGAAGCCCCTCTTACCCACTGCTCCCAGACCTGGCACCTCAGCAGATACCGTTTCAGCGTCTGTCCTCAGAGGTTGGGGAGAGAGGCGCTGCTGCCTGGGCACAGCAGGAAGCACCTGAGCCGCGCGCACAGGACAAGAAGAGCAGTGTTTCTCCTCTGTCTCCGCAAAGCAGCCAAGCACAACAGGCCTCTGCGGGGCACCCAGAGCCTGGAAAGTGCAGTCCCACTTCAGTCCTGACCGCTGGTTTTCCCACCACAGTCCCCCTCCTTTAGCAGAGCGGACCCTTCCTCCCACTGAAAAAAGACGAGCAGTGCCAGCCCCTCCACCCCTTTCCCCCCAGATGGATACGTCTGACTTGTGTGTAACATTACGGCAGCCAACTCGGACTCTCAGGAGGACACAGAATGTGACCAGATGAAGGAACTGCATGTTCAGACATCTCCATTCTAGGTCACGAAATGGACACTGGGCGTTCCTTGTCTGAGGAGCTCTGCAGAGACCTGTCCCATGGTCACACACCACGGCACGGTCCTGGAGGACTTCAGCAGTGCTGTCCTCTGCGAACATTACCAACGACTGAAACACAGGTGCTGGAGACTACCTACTGGGATTTTGGTAGGATGCTGCTCTCGGATAAGTCGGACATCTTCTACTCTTTGTTCTGCAACGAAAAGGAAGAGACACAGGCATTATTAAGGGCCAAAGTGTAGCTTCTTTCCTGCATTTTTACTGGTGGTTTCTATATCTAAATTCAGCTATCCCGAGCTGTGGCAGAGCAGTAAGGACATCTTCCCTAGAACTGAGAGGAACCACACACTGGCACTTCTTACCTGGCACAAGCTGCTATTTCCGTGTAAACCAACATGCAATTACACAGCTCTCACGGGCGGTAAGACACAAGACCAAGAGTACAGAACTGGTTTCAAGGGTTTGGGACCCCAGGCTTGCGGCCAAATGTAAACAGCAAATTAACAGCATGGCGTTACCAATCTTTCCTCTCATGATTCCAACAACCTGTCAATTTTTGTGAATCTTCCGAAGTTTAAGTTGGTATAGGAATCTCAGATAAAACATAAGCTCTTCAATGCGGTTTTCTCTTGTGATTTCCCGCTTTCCAATGATACAGTGCTTACTGGAAAAGAGACCGCCCAAAAGAGATGGGGGTGGGGAACAATGCCCTGTTTTTGACTTTTAAATAGTTTTGCTCAGGGACGCCTGGGTGGCTCAGTCATTTAAGTGCCTGCCTTCCACTCATGTCACGATCCCAGGACCCTGGGATTGAGTCCCACGGCAGGCTCCTTGCTTAGCGGGGACCCTCCTGCTCCCCCTGCTTGTGATCTCTCTCTCTCTGATAAATAAAACCCTTAAAAAAAAAAAAAAAAGAGTTTTTCTCAATGCCCGCCCCCTCCAAAAAAATTTTTTTTAAAGATTTTATTTATTTATTTGACAGAGATCACAAGTAGGCAGAGAGGCAGGCAGGGAAAGAGAAAGGAAGCAGGCTCCCTGCCGAGCAGAAAGCCCGATGCGGGGCTGGATCCCAGGACCCTGAGATCATGACCTGAGCCGAAGGCAGAGGCTTATTAACCCACTGAGCCACCCAGGTGCCCCCCCATCCAAAAAGTTTTAAACACAAAGTCTACTGCTGAATACTTTTTTTGAGAGATTATCTCTGTACTCCTCCCGCTTAGTATAATCACTTATATGAATGATCAATGTCATGGACTTCCTGAGAAGCCCTGGTGGCTTCAGAAAAAAAGATATGATCTATATAAATATATTCTACCATTGCCTATTTTTTTGGATCTAAAAAAATACCACTTAGTATCATTCTTCATAGAAATGACGGAAATAATTCCCATGTTCAAATACAAGCATATAGCTTCTATTTCCATTTTCCCGCCCAGCATTTCTAAATCAGCCGCTACAATAAAATCACCAACAAATCTGCTGTAGAAGAAGACTGCAAACTCCGGCCTATTCGGTCGTGAGAATAGAGATAAATTTAGTTATTATTAATAGAAAGCTTAGCCTAGTGGTTCAATGTATAACGGAGAGATCACTAACAAAAAAATATGTACTTGGTCCTGGCAGAGCTTCCAAAACCCTTGGAATTTTCTAAATACCAAGAGTGGTACTGATAAGTGCCATCTCTTTTTGTTCATGGCAAACCCTAACCAACCATATCCGAGTTTATGTTAATCCAGTAACTTTTGGAAAGCTCCTAAGGACGGGGGACTGGTTGCCATGGAAAAAGAACAGTGACTTGGGGTTTGAAATGTTTAGACCCACCCCAAACACCAGGGAGGGGAGGGGAAAGGGGCTTGGAGGACGAACTAATCCCTGATGGCCAGTGCTTTAACCAGTCAAGCCCATGGAATGAAATCGCCATCAGAAGGATGGGACTCAGGGCTTCCCGGTGCTGGGACAGTGGCACACACTGAACTGCCCAGGGACAGAAGCGCCTGTGCGCAGGACTCTCTGGAGCCGACCCTGCGCACCTGTCATCAGGTGTGTGCTAGTGTGCTTTAGTATTCTTCGTAACAAGCGTGTAACCTAGCAAATAAACAGTTGTCCTGTGAGCCAGGACAGCACTGTAGTTAACACGAGGGGGTCACGGAACCTCTGGTTGACAGCCTGCTGGTCAGAAGCACCGGCACTCAGCGTTTGCCGTGGGGGCTGGGGAGGGCGGCGCTGCGGCAGAACTCGACCCGCGGCATCTGAGGCTATCGCCAGCCAGACGGAATCAGAATGGAGTTAAACTGTAGGAGTCATCGACTCCATCTCAGGGCTGCGAGTTCAAGCCCCACACTGGGTGTGCAGAGATTACTCAAAAAATAAAATTAAAAAAGATTTTTTTCAATTGTGGAACAGCCAGCTTGACTGCATGACTCTGAAAAACCCCCACGTCCAGGGTCCAAAGTGAAGCAGCTGATTAGGAGAATCCGGAGAGCAGAGAAACACAGGAGAAGGAGGATTTTTTCCATGGCATAATCCTTCAAATCCTTCTCTATTTGTGAGGTTATCACTGATTCCCCTTCAGGGCTCCTCTCAGCTTTGAGACTGGTCCCTATGTCTGTTCTACCCCCCAGGAAAAGGTGCTATGCCACCTAGACTTAGCTATCAACCCTCTTCACAACAAAACCCTCCATTCTGTCAAGGATGTTTATTTCAGAGATTGGAGGAAATCACAGTTAATTCACTAGCACATGAATGATAATTCCTTAATATACCTTGGACTCTGCTTCACACTTAAAAGCTTCTCCGAGGGGCACCTGGGGGGCTCAGTGGGTTAAGCTTCTGCCTTCAGCTCAGGTCATGATCTTGGGGTCCTGGGATCGAGCCCCGCATCGGGCTCTCTGCTCCGCGGGGAGCCTGCTTCCCCCTCTCTCGCTGCCTGCCTCTCTGCCTACTTGTGTAAATAAAATCTTTAAAAATAAAGAAACAAAAGCTTCTCCTAACTGGGGCGCCTGGGTGGCTCAGTCGGTCAGGCATCTGACTCTTGACTTCCATCCCGGTCACCATTTCAGCATCATGAGACTGAGCCCCCGTCAGTGTCTGCACTCAGCGCAGAATCTGCTTAAGATTCCCTCTCTCTCTCGCTCTCTCAAATTAAAAAAAAAAGCTTATCCTAATAAATCTAAAAGGTAAGTGGAAACATTCAGACAGAAAGGGGAGTTTCTTTTTAATACAAGAACACGGGTTTGTTTTGGCAAGTGGAAAAGGAAATAAGCAAAACAGGCTTTAGATGTGAGGCTTCAAATCAGAAACTATAATTTCTATACTGTTATCAAAAGTTTATCCTGATTTATCCCTGAAATATGGCCCCAAAAAGACAAAATCATTATTTTCATTAAAAGTGGAAAAACCCAAGGTATGAAACGAGTTACTTCCTTGAGATAAAATCAAGTAATACCGAAGTCATGGTACGACAACAGGACTGTCCTGAGTATCCTGACCAGCTGCATGAAAACCCTGTGGTAAGCCCGGCGTAACCGAGCGAGTAAGGCATGCACCTGTGCTGCACTCTTTCAAGTAGACACCTACTTCCAGAGACTAACAGTATATTTAGTGAAAACATTACTAACAACACAAATCAAAGGCTCATGGGAGCAAATCTTTTACTCAAGTTTTTGGGGTTTTTTTTTTTTTTTTTTCCCGTCTTCTCCAACAGTGCGCCCCTGGCAGCCGGGACCTGCTTCTAATTGTCTCTGTATTTGCCAGGGGCTCAGCCCTGCACACACAAGATGGTTAATAAACAAATTTAAGTTGTACAATGGAAATAAACACTCATCCAAACGTATATCAAGATACACTTCATAGATTCCTTTGTCCTGTCTCTGACAACCCTTGCAAGACTTACAAACCTACGGGAGGAAAGCAGTCCAAGGTGTCTTATTTTTACCAACAGATCATTTGCAAAGCTGCGTCGAGACCCCCCAGGGCATTCCGAGTAAACTTTATTTCACAGAGTGAACGGAAGCACAACAGATGCTGCCCCGCCTGTGTGTAAATCACAGACATACAGCGAGGAACAAGCTGCGGTCCGCAGGGCGCTGCCTGTTCTGGCATAACCCTTGCTCTACTGTCCACCTATCGGAGTAGTCTGAGCTACTTATTTTATTTTTTTTAGATTTTATTTATTGGACAGAGAGACCACAGTAGGCAGAGAGGCAGGCAGAGAGAGAGGAGGAAGCAGGCTCCCCGCTGAGCAGAGAGCCCGATGCGGGGCTCGATCCCACGACCCTGAGATCATGACCTGAGCTGAAGGCAGCGGCTTAACCCACTGAGCCACCCAGGCGCCCCTGAGCTACTTATTTTAGACCAAGATATAAAATTCCCCCAAGACATGCTGACTTTTTTGATAGTAACGGAGAAGCTTAAACCTGCCCACCACTAAACCACAGCAGAGAAGTGCCATTAAGTAAACTGGGGTGATCCAGAAGTGCATTACTCCATGTGAGCAGACCAAATCCAGAATTATTTGCTCCAACACAACTCTGGGAGTTCACGAAATTCTTCCACACACCTGCAGACACACGCTACGCCTCCGGACTTCGTGTTGGCCATCTCGTGCCCTGGAAATGACGGCCACCTACGGGAGGCTGGGAGAGTGTCCGGCAGGAGAGGACGTGCAGGTCCAGACATCTGCCGCTAGATGGACCGTGATCTTCACCTCTCTGGGCCCCACCCAGTTCTACAAAAAGGGGCTGTTTGGGGTGAGCCCCAAGGCCCACTTCAACCCTCTCAATCCTAGTAGAATCAGCAAAGATATATTCGATTCTGGATAAACCTGAACTCATTAGCTTGGAAGAGAGAAAGAACCGCTCAAGCTAAGTGGGGCCGCTCTTAGGTTCTACTGAAGAGGTTCTCTCCGAAGAATTGATTTCCCTCGTTTATTGGGCTGCAAATCAGTGAAAATGGTCAGCACAGGAGCACGGAAAGGCAGTACCCATTAAATGATATTTGATCCTCTGCAAAATGACTATCAAAGAGATCTTTTTCAAAGGGGGGAGGGGGACGCCCCAGTGGCTCAGTTGCTTAAGCGTCTGCCTTCCACTCAGGTCATGATCTCAGGGTCGGAGACTGAGACGCACATGGGGCTCCCTCTCCCTCCACTGCTCCCCCTGCCTGTGTTCTCTAAACATCAAGTAAACAAAAACAATCTTTAAAAAAAAAAAAGGTGGGGGAGGAGGAGCAAAGGTGAGCTAAGGGGCAAGCCCACGAACAGCGAACAGCGTACATAAGAGGAACTAATGGGAAGAAATGGGGGCACTCCTGGTTTACCCTCAGGGCCACAGGTTCCAGGTGAATTAGAATACGTTAGTCTCACTTTCCTTACTCTTACCATCGACTCTTCAGTTATTTTTCTAGAAAAACCTAAAAATACTCTAAGCTAAAGGAAAGTAACTATATTTCGGTCATGAGAAAATAACCATCTTTCCCACACCAACGTCCCCAGTTAACTTCTACTTTTTTTTTTAAGTAAGTTCCATGTCCAACCTGGGGCCAGAACTCACAAGCCAAGGTCAAGTCACATGCTGCGTCCACTGGGCCAGCCAGGCGCCCCTCAGTGAGCTCTAACGTGTAAGAGTCAGTGGGGTCGAAGCCAGACCCAAGAGGAAACGTGCTTCCGAGGCGGCGCTCAGGGCTGCACGGACCCAAACAATACTGAGTTCACAGAGGTCACCAGGGCAGATCAACAGCAAGGCACACCCCCGAGTTGCCAAACGACACACCCTGAGGAGCTGAGGACCAGCCGGGCGCTCTGCGGACCGAGCCCTCGGCGACTGCGGGCGACAGGTCTACACCCACGTCCCGCTGCGGATGCCCAGCTTCCGCAGACCTCAGGCGAGGGAACAAAACGGGGACGGGGGCCCCTGGGCCGCGTGAACACCGGACCGCAGGCCGCGGGTGGGGCCGGCAGGCTGTCGGCCCAGGGTTCTCCTGCTGCGGGGACCCCGGGCACTTGGAAATACGCGATAACGTGACTTTCAGTTTCACCCGCGGCTGGGAAGCTCCGGTGGGTCTCGAGCCCGAGCCGCGGAGGGCGGACCTACCGGCCGGCTGAAGCGGGCGCCCGGCAGGCCAAAAAGGCACAGCCCGGCAGGGTGCAGGGGTGGGGCGCCGCTCCCGCTGCGGGCCACCAGCGCACACCCCTCTTCTCAAGCAAGGAGCGCTCGCCTGTCGGCCGCCACGTGCGACCACGGCCCCTGAGCTGCACACTAGTGTCCCCCTCCACAGGACCCCGCGCTGCACGCTCTGCGGCCGCCGCCCCCACGGGCACCCTCGCCACGAGGGTCTGCGCCTCCCGAGGGCCAGCGAGCCCCAGGGCTGCAGGGCTGACGCGAGGGCCCAGCAAACAACCGGGCCACGGCCCCAGGGGGCCAAAAAGGTGATTCAGCAGCTCGGCTGCGGCGCGTCCTGGAGGGACCTCGGCGGTGACCGGCCGGGGAGGGGGCCGCGCACTGGCCCTGACCGCCACCACCTGGACGGACCGCCGCGGTCGGCCGGGACGCGGTCGGGGTGAGAGGGGTGGCGACCAGCGTCCACCGCGCTCAGGCCCCCGGCCCCGACCCGCAGTGGACGGCCGGCCGCCCGCACCCAAGACCCCACCCGGGGAGTGGGGGGAGAGCTTCCTGGGTTCGCCAGCGACACGGCCGCTGTGTTTGGGGGACTCCGTAGACCCCACCGCGCAGGCCCGGCCCCGACCCCAACCCGGAACCGACAGCCGCCCTCGCCCGAGATCGGCCCGGGGAGGCGGGGAGGGCTCCCCGGATTCGCCCGCGACTCGGCCGGCGGGGAGCTCGCCCGGTCCGACAGCTCCGGCCCCCCATCGGCCACCGGCCCCGGCCCGGAGCGGACGGACGGCCGCCCTCGCCCCGGGACCCGGCCGCCGGAGGGAGGGGGCTCCCAGGGTCCGGCCCCGCCCAGCCCCCGGCCCCCTCGGGCCCTCGGGCCTCCTCCGGCCCCGGCCCCCTCAGCACTCCGCCAACCCCGACGCTCCCGCCGGCCGCACCACGCCGTCGGCCGCCGGCCCTCGGCCCTGCTCAGTCCTGCCTCTGCCCCCGGCCCGGCCGCCGCCATCCCCGCCCACCTTGGGTCCCCGACCTCCGCCCCTCCCGGGTCCCCGCCCGCTCAGCCCCACGTCCAGCCCCGTCCCCTGCTCAGCCCGCCGCCGGCACCCAGCCCGGCCGTCGCCGACCCCGGCCGCCCCGGCTGCCGCCTCAGCCCCCCCTTCGGCCCGCGCCCCCCCCCCCGCGGCGGTACCCACCGAAGGTGCGGCGCTGCTTGAAGGTCTTCTCCGACGGCATGGCGCGGGCGGCGAGGCGGAGGCAGTGGGGCGGAGGGTCCCGGGGGCTGCAGACCGGCGGCTGCGGCGAGAGAAGACCCAACTGTGGCGACAGCGACTTCCCTTGTGTCTCTTCAGCCCGCAGCCTCGTCAGGTGACCGGCGCGGCGTCCCGGGGGGCGGGGCCAAGGCCGGCTGCCTCCGCCGCCATGGCGGGCGTGGCGGAAGAGGGGCCGCACGCATGCGCAGCGAGGAGTCCGCCGTGCGCAGGCGCGCGGGCCGCGAGACCGGCGGCCAGGTCCGGGAGCCCGCGCGGGGGGATGGGTGCGGGCTCCCCCGTTCCCGCGCCGAAGTCCCGCGTGGCCCGGCTGCTTTGGCGGACCCCGCGTCACTCGTGCGCCCGCTCCCTGTGCCGACGCCGAGAACGCTCAGCCCGAAAGCCCCGTTGTCGCGCGCTCCCGCCGCGGGTCCGGGGGCTGCGGGTCGCTCGTCCGGACCGCGCCCCTGTCGCCGTCGTGCGTGTGGGCAGCGGCTCCCGGGCGGCCCCCGCTCACAGCCCTCCGGAGCCTGGGGGTCGCGGGCGAGCGCGCGGCGGCGTGGGAGGGGCCGTGTGCGGGGGGGACCGTGCGCGTCCCTCGTCCGTCGCGCCGCTTTGGGACCGCCGCTATGGGGAGCGCCGCCCCGGTCCGCAGGCCGCACGTACGGGGCCGCTGGCGGGGTGTCTGCGCACGCCACACCCGCACCGTCCGAAATGTCGTCCTCTGGGCGGTGACAGCGGGCCCCGCGGGGATGCCCCTGCCGGAGCCGCGGAGTCAGCTGCGGCTCGCCCTCCCGCGGCCGACGGCGGTGTCCGCGGGTCACCTCCGGCCGCGGTCCTCCCCGCGTGGTCGCGTTCTTCACCTTGCACAGCCCCGAGGCCACCGCGCTGGGACATTCTGTCCGGTGTCCGGAGTCGCAGAGGAAGGCCTCAGTTCCACGGGGGCTGTCTTGAGTGTTTTGTGTTTATTCTCTGAAAATTGGAGGAAAAAAAAAAAAAAGACCGCGCTTGTTACGTACCTTCCTTCTGCCAAACAAAGTGGTCAGGGTTGAAGTCTTTTTTGTTTGTTTGTTTTTTAAGATTTTATTTATTTATTTGACAGAGATCACAGGTAGGCAGAGAGGCAGGCGGGGGCGGGGGGGAAGCAGGCTCCCCGCTGAGCAGAGACCCCCCCCCCCCATGCGGGGCTTGATCCCAGGACCCTGACATCATGACCTGAGCCACCCAGGTGCCCCAGGGTTGGAGTCTTAAAGAGCCCTCGGAGGCCCCTGGGTGGTCAGTTGGTTGGCCAGGGGACTCTTTGGCTCCTTTCATGATCTCCTGGTCGTGAGATCAGTGTCTGGCTCCCCTGGGAGCAGGGGTTCTGCTTGAGAGTCTCTGATTCTCTGTCTGCCCCCCACTCCACTCTTTCTCTAAAATAAATCAATAAAACTAAAAAAAAAAAAGAACATGGACTATGCTGCTTTCTTTTCTGGAGTTTTGTTGTTTTTTTTTAATTAAGTATTGACCGGTGACCTGCTTTCTTGGCTTAATGACTATTTTGTAAGAAATGCACTTTTCGTTCTCTTGCTGGACAGTTGTTCCAAAAGCAAGAAGGAAAAAAAAAAAATCAATTATCTGGCATATGGAGGTTGGGGGAAGGGAAGGAGAGTTTCATATTTCCCCAGTCCCTTAGGCATCCATAAAGCTTTACCGAATTACCCCAGACCCTGGGTTCACAGCCACAGAGGGATAGATTTCAAGCGCTGTGCTGCTGATGGGACAGGATCACTGTGGCTTTTAAGTACTGACGTCCACGTTGACAGTGACTGCTAAAGTCATCCCCTAACCTTGAATTCCCGCTTGATCTGACACCACATCTCCCTGTATGTTTCTCAGAAGATCATCCAAGGCTGTAGGCAGGTAAAGGTGTCTCATACACGTAATCTCCATGTAAGATAGCATATTTGTGATACATTATATATATATATATATATATATAAAGTTTATTAACTTACATTAACCTATAGATAAAGAAGTAGCTTAAAAAAATTTCCTGTGCCCTCGGACTGCAGTTTCATAGAAGTTTGATGTAGTGAATAATTTTCAGAGTGGTAATATTATTCATGCATTATTTTAATCTCGGTAATATAAGCATAGTATGATGTGTTTTTAAATGAATAACAATACTGTTTCTTAAAATAATCCACATAAAGTAGGAAAGCAAGAACACATCTTTAAATTTATTAAATGTTTTCTCCAGGAATCTCATGGTGCCTTTAAACTACCAGACTATCATTCTGGAAAGCCAGATGGTGTCAGTTTTAAAATAACCCGACCCTCTTCCCTTTTCCATAATAGGAAATGACCATAATTGTGGACAAAATAAGGTAACCTGAAAACTGAACGTGCTGCCTCCAGCCTTAGTGACCTACCATGGCTGTAAATCGTGATGTCTAGCTATTTCTACGAATCTGTTAAATGAGGCACGAAACATTACCCACGGTGCGGGACTTATTTTTGCCACACACGACATGGAAGACAAGTCAAACCAAGAAGCTGTTCAGCTCCCCTGGCTGGCCTGGCCTGTCCCACCTCTCCTCCCTCTGATTGGAAGAGATAGTCCAGCCTTGGGGACGTCTAGGCAACTATTGGCCCTCTGTCCTATCAGTTCTGTGTCAGCTGCTCCTTAGAACAAGTACACAAACAAGTATTGCTCAAGAGAGGGGGGCAGGGGCTATTCTCAGAATGGATTTGGTCAGGAGGATTATGAGGCCGCCCCTCGTGGATGGCCGGTCAGAGCAGCATCTTCGCTGGGTGCTGGGTCCTCGCAGGCCCTGTCCGCAGCTGGGAGAGGCACCTTGGGCAGCCCGTCCTCTCCAGCGAAGCTGGGTCTGATGGACCATCAGGAACCTGCAGGCAGTCGTAGGCAGGAAAGCCGTCACCAGTCACCCACACAGCCTGGTACTGTTCCCGAAATGAGTGTGAACAGCTGGCTTGGCATTGCCCAGGTTTTCGTTGCAGCTTAATTCTAAGCAGACCCTCTAGGACTGCTGTCGGTCCAGCTTTTGCCCATATATGGGACTGTTACGGGAAGCATCTCTTGAGAGTCTGTGGCCCTCTTGTTTGGCTTTTGAACATTTTCCTTTCTTTCCATTGCCTCGGCTGTTTCTTCCGAGCAGCGGGTAGGATGTCACTTTTCCCATCTGGGTTGTGAGACCCACAGTGGGTAAAGTTAACAGTTTACTCAGGTCCAGGAAACACTAGTTTCTGGGACTTCTGGGGAACCCACTGAGAAATAGCCTGCCGTGTAATCTGCTGATCTCCTTAGCCATGATCACTTTTCCATAACAAAGAGTTCATTATTATAATCCCATTTAGTGTTAAACGGTTACTTTTATCTAGTTTTTTTCTCCTTTTGCTTTAACCGCATCGTCCTTAAGTGTTCTTAGTATGGGATATGTTATACATAGGGACTATAAAAGTGTTCAGAACATACAAAGCTTTAGGGGTTGGGTGTGTAATAATTATCTGCTACCCAAGACCTTTCCCCTTGGGTTCCTTCCTGCCTCGGGGATGCCCGCGCTCCCACAGCTACGTTTCTATCTGGTTAGCACGAATTCAATCCTTCCGTGTCTTGGAGAGGGTTATTGTACACGGCCTTCTGTTAGTCCTGCTCTCAAGGATGTATAGTATAGATTCGAATAGGTCTGCCCACGTGTGTAGTTGCATAATCCAAACCATAAACAGAATAGTTTAACCATTTGGGGCGCCTGGGTGGCTCAGTTGGTTAAGCATCTGCCTTTAGCTCAGGTTGTGATTGTGATGCCAGGGTCCTGGGGTAGAGAGCCCTGGGTCCAGCTCCCTGCTCACCTGGGGAGCCTGCTTCCTCTCCCTCTCCCTCTGCCCCTCTCCCTGCTTGTGCTTTCGCGTGCATTCTCTCTCTCATGAATAAATAGAATCTTTAAAAAAAAAGAGTTTAACGATTCTTCTGATGAAAATTTAACAAGATTACTCTGTACAAGGATACTACTCTAAGCTCCTCTGGGAGAAAACTGTCTACTGGGGGGTGGACAGAATTAGAAACCAAACCAAACAAAAATGTAATAGTGGCAAGCATTATCCTTTAGAATGTATAGATCTACGCAGAACATAGCACACAGGCAGGCTTGTCGGGCATGCTGCAGAAGTTTATCACATGAGTTCGTGCATTTCTGCTCGCTGAAATCCTTCTGAGCTTGGATTATAACACTGTCCCACCAGGCTTCTCTAAATCTGTTTGGTTCATGTTTCTCACTTTTTAGTCTTTTAAGCCAGTTTGTTTTTTTTTTTTTAACTCAGCATTTAGTAAACACTCCTTGACGGCTTGGTGTGTGTTAGTATATCTATCACATGACAATGGAAACATCTAGGGAGATTGGTATAAAAGGCAGCAAGTGTTTATAATAAAATAATGTGAAAAAGAGAACATTCTTCCTAGGAAATGCCATCTGGGGACAAGGAGGGGGAGGGTTGGCTTTCTAGTGGCACAGGGTCAGGAGATGGGTCTTCCTGGTAGAGGAGACTTGACTTGGCTGACGACCTTGAATTATCGGACGGCTTCCCTGGAGAGATGGGTGTGGGGTTAGGCCTGGATGGCAGACTGGGCAATGATGTGTGACGTGATAAGGAGTCAGTGGGGCCTTTAAATACCTTTAAATAGGTAAGTGCCACAAGGAGTCTGCTTTTGGGTCTGTGTTACTACCGGCAAGAGTACTGTGAAGCCGGTGGGGAGGCCGGACTGAAAAGCGGGCTAGGTGCAGAGAGGTCAGGTAGGTGTTGGCTTTCAATTGTGTGGACCCAAGCAGGTCAAGATTTATCTAAGACATACTGTTTTGTCATTTTTTAAAAGATTTTATTTATTTATTTGACAGACAAAGATCACAAGTAGGCAGAGAGGCAGGCAGAGAGAGAGGAGGAAGCAGGCTCCCTGCACAGCAGAGAGCCCCATGTGGGGCTCGGTCCCAGGACTTTGGGATCATGACGTGAGCGGAAGGCAGAGGCTTTATCACCACTGAGCCACCCAGGCGCCCCAGTTTTGTATTTTTCTTAGAAGATGAGCTTCCCTGATTACTGGATTTCCTCCCCACCTTGAGATCTCCCTTCGGAGGCGGTCCTGCCTACTGAGGAATTTGTGGGAACCGGCAAGGTCATTAATTTTCTTATTAGCAAGACTGCCACCCTTGCCCAGAAAACACTGGGCGCTGGCTGGGCATTCTAGGCCTCCGTTTAGACTCGGGCAGTCCCTCCAGGCTTCAGGGCTGTGTCCCTCCGGCTTCAGGGCTGTGCTGGAGAGCGGTTCCTGTGACCACACCCACCGCCGGGGCCTGTCTGGAAACAAGTAATAACGACAGGTTCTTGTTGCTGTGAGCTATTTAAGGCAAGCCGGGGACACGAGACGCCTGTACACAGTCTCTCCAGTTGGGCCACACCTTCTGGAACACACGTGCCCTGGGTCGCCGTAAGTAAGGTCATCAGGGCCACCCAAGACCACTGGCGACGAGGCGGGAGCGGGTGTCTTGGTCCACCAGCCCGATTTCCCGCTCACTGCAGCGCGGGTGGAAGCGAGGGCACGTCTGGTGGCAGAGGAAAGGAGTCCGACGGGCAGACTTCGGGCTTCTCTCCAGCTTCGCAAGGTCCGGAGCGCTGGACAAGCCTGCCCCGCTGCCCTGGACAGGCCCGGGAGCCACCCTGCGTAGAGTCCTCGAGGCCGCAGTGCTAGCGCTCTCGGGACATCCTTCGGAGGGGTGCCGGGGGTCGGGGGCGAACCTCCAGGGGGTCCTCGGGGGCGTCCTGGGGGACCTCGGTGGGGTCCTCAGGCCGTCCTGGGGGTGTTATGGGGGGAGAACGTCCGGTGGGATCCTCGGGCAGTCGTGCGGGGGCTCTCGGAGGACAACCTCGGGGCTCCTCGGGCCGTCCTCGCGGCGTGGGTCACGCCGGCCGGGCCCACGGCGCCGCGACCCCGGAGCGCAGCGGGGAGGCGTCGGCCCGTTCGCTGCAGGCGGGGCTGTGGTCGGTGGCGCACGTCGCCGGTCGGGAGGGTGCTGCCGTCGTGCGAGCTGGAGCCGCTGACGGTGACTCTTCCCCGAACCGCGTCTAGGCGCGGGACCCCGGCCCGAGACTCGAAGGCGTCAGGCGGCGGCTGGACGGTAGGGAGCGGGTCGGCTCCGCTCGCGGCGGTGGGCGTGGACGACGGGGCGCGGGGGCGTGGCCCCGGCTCGTGGGCGGGCCCCCGGCGCGCCCCGCCCCGCTCCCGGAGGCGGGGCTCCGGTCCCCGGCGGCGCGTGCGCACAGGCGGCGGCCGTCCCTCTCGCCGGCATGGCGGTGTGCGCTCGGCTCTGCGGTGTGGGCCCGTCGCGGGGGTGTCGGCGCCGCCAGCAGCGCCGGGGCCCGGCCGAGACCGCGGCGGCCGACAGCGAGCCGGACACGGACCCCGAGGAGGAGCGCATCGAGGCGGGCGCGGCGGCGGGGGCGCCGGGAGGTCGGGGCGCGGGCCCGCAGCCGCCCCCGCGCTGCTCGCTGCTGGAGCTGCCGCCCGAGCTGCTGGTGGAGATCTTCGCGTCGCTGCCGGGCACCGACCTGCCCAGCCTGGCCCAGGTCTGCACCAAGTTCCGGCGCATCCTGCACACCGACACCATCTGGAGGCGGCGCTGCCGGGAGGGTGAGCGCGCCGGCCGGGGGGCCCGGGGGGGGGCGCCCACGACCGGGGGCGCGGGGAGGGTCCCGGCCGGCCGCAGCGGGGACTCCGACCCCCCCCCCCCCCACGGCGCCCGGGTGCGGGGTCCGGGGGAGGCGGAGTCCCCGATGCGCCGCGGAGCCGGGTCCACCCGCTCGGGGGCGTTGGGCTCCGAGGGGACGGGGGCGTCCCCAGCTGTAGAGACCGCACGGCGACTCGGCGGCCGCCCCGGAGCTGGGGCTGCGTGGAGGCCGGCCGCGGGCTGACGCGCGTGGACGCCGCCGCCGATCCCCGGGCCTCGGGGGGAGGCTCTGAGGAGGGCGGAGGGGTGCGGCCGGCGGCTGCGGGCGGCGGGGCCGGGAGTGCGGGGGCCTGCGGAGGGGCAGGGGCTGGGTCCCCGCGGGGTGCGGCAGGTCCGGGAGGAAGGGGTTGCGTCGCCGGCCTTCGGGGCTCCCTGCGTGTGCGCGCCGGTGGGCGCCGGTGTCCCTGCGGCCCCGCGCCGGGTGCGGAGTAGAGGTGCTCCGAGCCTGCCGCCGTCGCGGAGATGCGCTCGGGAAGCTCACGCGTGGGGTCCGCGCGTTTCTCCGCGCGCCGGTCGTCGCCGTCAGCTGTCCCGGGACCGCCGGGGCGCAGAGAGCTCGGGACCCCGCGGCGTCCCTCTGCCCTGGAGCGGCGCCCGCGGACGTCCGAGCGCGCAGCTTCTCGGTCGCCGGCGGCCGTGCTGGCGGCTCTGTGCGGTCGCGCGGGGACGGCGGGGACCGGCTCCTCCGTGCGCTTCCTCCGAGAGCCCGGCCCGCTGCGGTGGGAGCTGCCCGGCGGTTGGAATGTGCGTCCGCAGGCGGTGCACGAGCGGCCCTCCGCCCGGAGGCCCCCCAGCGAGGGAGCGGCCGTTCTGTCCCCGCGGCCTGGCGCAGTGCTCAGGCGTCGGGGTTGCTCCGCAGGTCGGGCTCGGCGCCTGTGCTTTGAGATGCTGGACGCGCTTCGCCTTCTTCCCAGGGGTTTTTGGGAAGTGCTGCTTCTGTAGGGCCGCTTGGGTGAAAGGAGATGGACACGGGAAGCGCTCGCCCCCTTATTTTGAGACTTCCTGGCCGTTTTATTGCATCTTCTGATTCCTTATTTGTGTGTTGTTAATGCGTCTTGTTTAGGGTCTTTTTGTGTTAGAAATTAGTAAGATGGGCTGCCTGGGTGGCTCAGGTCGTGATCTCAGGGTCCTGGCATCAAGTCCCGCATGGGGCTCTCTGCTGGGCGGGGAGCCTGCTTCCCCCACTCTCTCCGCCTGCCTCTCTGCCTACTTGTGATCTCTGTCAAATAAATAAATAAAATCTTAAAAAAATTGTAAGATCTCTCTGAAGGTGAGCAGTATTGACCTTTTGTCACGTACACGGCACGGGCATTTCTTTGGACATTTCTCTGTGAACTCTACCTTTCCCTTTGCTTTGTTGTCCGCTGTCCTCTGCT
Organism: Pteronura brasiliensis; assembly: GCA_004024605.1. NCBI lineage: Eukaryota > Metazoa > Chordata > Mammalia > Carnivora > Mustelidae > Pteronura > Pteronura brasiliensis. The sequence continues at coordinate 413,154 of PJEN01000239.1, forward strand.
TTCTTTACACTTCTAAGACCCAGACCCGTCGTAGGCGGTCGTTGTGCTTTGGGAAGTTCCTGGGTGGGTCAGCCAGACCTGGGTGCTGGTTTCTGGTGGGTTTGTCTCCAGGGAGCTGGAACACAACTAGCTCAACTGTAGGACCAGAGACTCAACGGAGACATTTGTGTAATCAAGGCTTGAAGGTGTGGTAGGGGTTAAACTCACTGGCAGGGGCACCTGGGTGGCTCAGTGGGTTAAGGCTCAGGTCATGATCCCAGAGTCCTGGGATCGAGCCCCTCATCGGGGCTCCCTGCTCAGCAGGGAGCCTGGTCCCCCCCCGCCCCCACCTGCCTCTCTGCCTGCTTGTGATCTCTGTCAAATAAATAAGTAAATAAAATTTCAAAAAAAAAACAAAAACCCACCCACAACAAAACTCACTGGGGTTGGATTTCAGGCTGAATTCTCAGTGGCTAATGGGAGCGTAGGAAGTCCTGATGAAGATGTAGAAGGAAGTTGGGGGACAGATTCAGGACCGCAGTCCTTACCTGCTGGGGCACTTCTCAGTCCCGTTTTCCTGGGGTAGGAGTCACTGTGACGTTAGAAGCAAGGCATCCTGTCCACCAGGGTGGCCAGGCATGCTAGGAAAATTTCCATTTCAAGAAATTTAAAAAAAGGGAAGAAAGACAAAGATGATGAAACAGGCGTGTTATGTAGTCACCCCCAATAAATGTTCATTCTTTCATTGTATTTGTCTTTGATTCCTTTACGTTTCTAAATTTTTAACGCTTTTAGGTTTTTTATGTTTTTAAAGACTTTAAATGAGAGAGAGCACTTGTGAGAGCGAGCTCAAGCAGAGGTGGGGGTAGAGGGAGGAGCAGACTGCCTTTGAGCCGGGACCCCGAGATCATGACCTGAGCCAAAGTCAGACGCTTCACTGACTGAGCCCTCCAGGCACCCCTCTCTACCTTCTCATCAGCTCTGCCCTTCTGAGAAGCAGCCAGTGTCTATGGGTTTAATTTAGTCATGTGTGCATATGCCTGTGTACGTCCCCAAATACAACATTTTGTGATGTGTGATTTTTAGAAATAAATCATGCTGTAAGTCTTGTGCATCTGCTTTTTTCCTTTGTGAACTTGTGTTTTTAAGTTCTTCCCATGTGAACGCATGTAAGTCTGGTTCAGTCTTTTTAAATGCAATGTGGTGGTTCGCCATTGGAAGGGACCACACTTTTTCCTGCCCTTATTTTTATTTATGTGTTTGTTGTACTCAGCGAACAGTGAGCAGTGTCCATGCCTGTTGGATGGGGGTAGCGGACATGCGGAAGCATGGTGGCCGGAGGGGAGGCATGAGCCCTGCAGTTTGACTAGGTACTGCCGAGGTACTGCCGAGGTACTGCGGCTAGAAAGCTTACCCTCCTGACATGAGAGCATGACCAGATGAGTCATGAAAGGTGACACACACACGTTTGGCATGCACGGTCTCATCACCAAGCAGCTGTCATTTCTGGTCCAGCTGCCCGAAGTGACCCCATTTAATCCAGTAACTGCCAAAATCTCTCTACTCTGAATGACCCATCTTTAATTATTTCAGTTCGAATGTGTTCAATGACTAGGGAGGGAGCACATTTAAAAAATATTACCGGCAGTTTGGATTTTTCTT
>PJEN01000239.1:414894-472458 GCA_004024605.1 Pteronura brasiliensis
TTTTTTTTTTTTTAAGATTTTATTTATTTATTTGACAGATCAGAAGTAGGCAGAGAGGCAGGCAGAGAGAGAAGGAAGCAGGCCCCCTGCTGAGCAGAGAGCCCGATGTGGGGTTTGATCCGAGGACCCTGGGATCATGACCTGAGCCAAGGCAGAGGCTTAATCTGCTGAGCCACCCAGGCACCCTACAGTTTTTTTTTTTTTTTTTTTTTTTTTTTAAGATTTATTTATTTATTTGACAGACAGTGATCACAAGTAGGCAGAGAGGCAGGCGGGGTGGGGGGAAGCAGGCTTCCTGCTGAGCAGAGAGCCCAATGCGGGCCTCGATCCCAGGACCCCGAGATCATGATCTGAGCTGAAGGCAGAGGCTTAACCCACTGAGCCATCCAGGTACCCCAGAAAGTTACAGTGTTAATCAAAGTTAGTGTTTTGAGCTTAAGTAATGATTTTCGTCAGAAAGTTATGAAGCTGGTTGCTAGGTCTTTGGCTTCACTAGTTTGTTCTGGTAGCTCCAGCTTCCAGCTTATCTGTGTCAGAAATTGGATGGCCGGCTGTCCCCTCTGGTATTCACAGATGTCTCATGGGGTTAGCCTCATTATTGTATGAGAACCATCAAGTATGGGACGCGTCTGGTCTTAGTTCTCTTAGCTCCCCTACTTCATCTTTCCTGATCTAGACATTTGGTTAAGGTGAGTTGATATGGCCAAAGCCCCAGGTCCTTTTAGGTAAAAACCAAAGCCCTCCCAGCCTTGGTGGGCAGGAGGCCGGATCTCAGGCTGGTTGAGGGGTGAGTTGGCTCCTCACGTGTCCTGGAGTGGAGCCTCTCTGGGTCTGGTCCGGCCCTGATGGGTATAATGGTGGCTCCATTTTTTAGTTTGTTGGGAGGATGAATGAGACTAATTAGTGAATTTGCATGTTTACGTGCTTGCTTTCTGTCTTGTGATAATTGGATTTCCCAGGACAGAAAACAAGCCACAAAAATGGGAAGTGGGAAGGAGAATAGCACATACCTGTGTTTTACTACTTTGAAGAATTTGGGGCCATGATTGACTTTCAGGGTGCAGACAATGTGTGTGTGTGTAAGGGCCGTTCCTAAAACGACAGGATGAGTTTGGAGGGTGGGGGGTAGAGCTAGAAACTTAAAACCAGGTAGCTATATTTATGATGTTTGGTGAGAAGCTCACAATTTCCAGTGCCCTAGCAATGAATCAGTTATTTTTGTAGGACTTTGGCCTATCCTGTCTGTTGCATACCGGAGCTGTTGGGTTAAATATTTTCTAGTGGCATTTCTCTAGGGAGGTGAAAGGTTGCTACTGAGCAGCCAAGTCTGCCAAGTCTGCATTCCTGATTTTGGGGCAAGCACCCAAGGACTAGCTGATACTTATCTCCTTACAGGAACCAACCCAAACCGAGCCCAGCCTCCAGGGCAGGCCCAGGCCAGGGTGAGGGTAAACACTTTTTTGATGCATCACTCCTTTGGCTGTGGGCCGCCTGCAGTTACTTGCATGTGGGGCTATAAATAAGTCATCATTTCTCAGACTTCTGAGGGTAGAAGCCAAGTGCATTATTTTATTTTGCCTTTGACCCTGACAAGGCTTTTCTGCATTACTACCTCACATTTACTCGGTGAATTTTGAAGTCTACATTCAGACTGTAGTTCTAAATCAGAATATTCAAACTAACAAAAGAAAATTAAGAAACAAAGGAAATGCTCATATGTGTATATTCTCCTTCCATACTGAGCTTTAAATATTCAGACGCAAGGATTTTATATTATTCAGCTCAGTACCTGTCGATGTCTGGTTTTGAATTTATAATGTATAATACTACATATTATATAGTATTAAATATTATAATACAAAATATATAATATATAACTTGGCCATTTCTGCCCTTGATGGTAGGTTTTTTTATAGAATATTTGTATATAATGTTTTGATTTGTTGTAAATTGGGATTAAATTCCATCATAATTAGGAATAATTCTTTTCCAAAAAAAAAGAATAATCTTTTTCCAATAATGTATGGTTTTTATGACAGAAATGGGGAATTAAAAACCAGTATTTAATTCTGTTTTTGCAAACAAAAGAAAATGTTTCTTCTATATGATATGCTGATGCAAAAAAATAAAAAATGTGGCTTTTGTTAAATACGACTGAAATTGGAGGGTTGTTTTGGGAAGAGGTAAACTGGGCAAGTTGTGCATTTTACGTTTGGCTTTAGGGGTTTCTATGATTCCTCTAAAGCGGATCCTTGCTCAGCCCGCTGGTTCTGGCGGTGGGGAGGGCGGCTTGGCAGGTGGATGAACAGACTGTCCAGCAGTAGGGACATGGGTCTTAACCACGGGAAGGGGAAACCAGCCCGCCTGTAGCAGGATCTCAGAATTTGAGGGGGAAACCTTTATCTTTTTCTTCTGCTTTGCCCTTTGGAAGGACTACAGTTCTCTGTACTTACGCATGTTGAATCTGTTGTTCTGGTTTATAGAGAAACCTCTTCCTTTCCCTTAGCAAAGCAGGGAAGGGTGAAGGGCAGTGGTGCCTCACGGGGGGCATTTTTCAGACTTCCTTTATGTCAGCCCTAAAAAAGTAAGCTAGAAAGTGAACCTGGCACGCAGAGAGCATCAGGTAAAGATCCCCCCCCCACCCCCGGCCATATTTAATCGGACAGACAGTGGTGCTTTGCCACGAAAAATGGATTGGTTGTTAGAGGTCCAGGCACGGCCATTGTCACTGTTTTCCTGTGCTTGTAAGAGGATTACGTAATGTGCTGAGGCTCTGGGTTTGTCTTTCTGGCTGGAAAGGGCATGTGAAGACAAGGGTGTCTTTGGGACTTTGCAGAGAACAAGTGTCCTCTCGAAAACGAAGGCCCCTTCGGGAGACGGGCAGGGTTTGGAACACATGAGTCAGCACCGTTTGCCAGCGATACCATCGGTGTCCACCCGGTGGCGATAGAGAGGCTGCTACACGCACCCGGCCAGGCGGGTGGAGTTTTAGTGGAGGAGCAGGGAAGTGTCGGAAACACCAGACCACGTCCAGGGGGAGATGATGGCGGAGTCAGGCCCACAGGCTTCTCTCCTGGTCTCATACATGGGCAGTGGGACAGTGGGTGTGCAGAGTGGGTGTCTCAGGGTGACAGAGGGGCCTTAGTAGGCATGGGTCTCCCCTGGCCAGCAGGTGCTTGTCGTGGGAGCTGGTCTGCGGTCAGAGTCGTCTCGCTGCGGGAGTGCCGCTTCTCACAGTGTCCGTTGGCACAGGGGCTGTTTATCTTTGCATGGCCCGGACTTGGTGAGAACGAGTCACGCTGATCTCGTAGGCGGTTTCAGCCGTCCTGGGGATCTGTTTGTTCTGCCTCCCGTGTTCCCGGTGTTTATCTGGAGACACCTGTGGGCCGTGTCCAGATTCTGAGTTTTACAGTCTTGCCTCCTAAGATGAGGTGGCTGCAGAGTGTTTTCCAGATCTTCTATGTTATTAAAAAAAAAAAATGTCATCCAGTTACGGTAGTAGCTAAGTAGAGCGGTTGAGCTCTGTGGGTGGAGGGGCGTCCTGGGGTGCGGGCACCGACAGCTGTGCTGGAAGCCTGGGCCTGGTTTCCAGACCCCTCCGTCCCGCTGGTGGAGGGTCCCTCTGCCACCAGCCCCCACCCCTGCCTTTGACTTCTTTTTCATCCTCAGAAGTAAAAGTGTGAACCGTATTTTACTAAGGAGCATAATTATCCCCTAGTTTAGTGCAAACAGAATTTTACTTAGAGCGCAGCAGGTGGGAAGGAGGCCTCTGGCGCACACCGCAGCCCTCCTCCCTGGCTCCGTCCTGCTTGCCGGGCACCATGTCTGGCTCACCGTCTCCGTTCCTCCTGCCTCGGACTTACCCAGTGGGGCAGCGGCCTCCTTGGACCCCCGCGCCCCCACATTTCCTGGTATATCACTGCCTGCGTTGCAGCCTCTGTCCATACCTGAGAGCCTTCTCGTGGACCCCCGCCTCTGCCACCCGGCCCCCGCAGTGCTGGGGGAGAACCTCTCCTTCTGGATGGATCTTGTCTGCCCACAGACGCACTGAAGGTTGTGTCCTGGTGCTGTGCCCGTCTGGCGTGGTGGGGCGCCCCCCTCAGTGGCAGTGACCGGGAGAATGGGACTAGGTCCCTGCCGTGGCAGCCTCCCGGTATGACACAGGGCCCCGAGGAACAGCGCTCACTCTGTCAGTCACATTCTGCTCCACGCGTGCGCACATCCCAGCCCCGCTGCCATGGCTGCTGTGTCCCTGAATCTCCACCTTCTCCTCCGGGGAAGGAGCCTCGGGAAGCAGAACCGGGTCTGCTGGGTTCAGCTGCAGCGGGGAGGGAGGGAGAGAACCTCTAGCCCACTCCCACCCACAGACACTGAGCGGAGTCGCGCATGTTCAGGAACGCACCGTGGGGTTGGGGAGTTTCTGGCCCGGCCCGGCCGGTGGCCCTGAGCTCGTGGGATAGGAAAGAGAGGAGGGCGCTTGGCAGCCCCAGGCGGTGAGGTCACATGAGGCTGCGGCGTATGTGTTGACCCAACTCTGCCAGAGTACTACGCTGTTCTCCCCCCGGCAAAACGTTTTTCAGATAGCTCTTCGGAAACTTTCCGATTGGAACATTTGAAGTGGCAGTTTAATTTTTTGTTATGGTAACACATACACAAGCAACAGCGGCCGTTCGGACCGTTTGTAAGCGCAGGGCTCTGATGGTCCGCCGTTTGGTAGGTTCACCTGGACCCCCGCCCGCCTGCCTCGCTTGCTGGTCTTGCACACCCCGGCTCCGTCCCCTCACACACCTGTTCCCCTGCCCCCTCCCGCAGCCGCCGTCCCGGCTGTCTCTGGGAGTCTGATTGTCCAGGTGCCCCATACCCTTGTTTTTCCCTGAGCATGATGTCCCCAAGGTTCATGCCTACTGCGGCGGATGACAGGGTTTACTGCCTTTTTTAGGCGGAGTAACAGCCCACCGGGAGGATGGACCACGGGGTGTGGTTGGCTCAGCTGCCCGCAGACGCTCAGGTTGCTTCCATCTCTTGGATGTTGTGAGGTCCTGCTGCGAGCCGGGGCGTAGCCGTATCTGAGCCCCCGCTCTCAGTTCTTGGGGGCTGTATCCAGAAGCAGAATGATAGCTGGATCCCTGTTTCTGCACAGCACGGCCGTTTCATTTTGTAAATTCCCCCAAGTCTGGCTGACCCATGCTCCTCCCTTCCCAGCTTTTTGTTTTGTTTTGTTTTTGCTATCTTCGGAGTAAATATTTCCAGAAAAGAATTGCTTAAGCTCCTTTATATAACAGATTAGCAAGGACTTTTTTTTTTTTTAAGTTTTTATTTACGTAATCTCTGCGCCCAGGACCGTGAGCTGAGGAGGCACGCTCCACTGAGTGAGCCGGCCAGATGGCCCTGTCAGGGGAACTTTTTGAACCGACAGCCTGGAACACCAAATCCAGCGTTGGATTGAGAAGCGCCTGTAGGTGGCACGGTGGCATGCCCGCTTGCTGTCAGGGGGGACAGGGCCTGTGTCAAAGGGCAAAGTTCACACTTGTTGTTTTTCTGGAAGGATACACGGTGCTGGTGAGTACACGGGCCTTCCAGCTATTTTAAGGACCGGCTCCCTTGATGACTTAGGAATGTGGATAGAACAGTCAGAGGATGTGGTGGTGTTCTGAGTCCCTCTTTAAAAACAAAAAAGGTTTTCCCGTCAGGTGGAAAATAGCCGACAATTCTTGTAGGAACGGTTGGGTCAGAGTGACATTTGTGGATTTAGTCTGACTTTTTGGGAGCATTAAGAAGAGCCCACCAAGGACCGCTCTGTTAGCACCACGCCCTAGTTTTGCTTTCCTTCTGGTTGTTGGAGGTGTTTGTGGTTCCCTTATCTGCCTGTGCAGCTTAAGTTCCTGTGCCCTATGAGCAATAACATTTCCTGACACATGTGCAGAAATTTATTTTTATTTTTTTTTCTTTATTTGAGAGAGATAGAGTACGCAGGAGCAGGGGGAGCAGCAAAGGGAGGGGGAGAAGCAGGCTCCTCCCTGAACAGGGAGTCCCATGCCGGGCTCCATGCTGGGACCCTGGGATCATGACCTGAGCCAAAGGCAGGCGCTTCACCAGGCGTCCCGTGTGCAGAAATTTATGATGAGGCGGCAGTCCTGGGTACAGCCCTCACAGCCATTCAGAAGCATCGTTCCTGTCAGGTTGGAGTGTGAGTTGGAGTCTGATTCAGAAATCATAAGCCAGGTCACCAGCCTTCACCACCTGGGCCCAGAGACGCGCCCAAGCACCAGGGGCCTCACAAGGGCCTGGCCGTGGGCCTCGCGTGCCGTCCGCCAGGGGAGCACACCCAGGTGCATTGTCAGGGCTCTGACCCATATCTGACCGTTGGCACCGAGAGTCACGGTGTCTTGCCCCGCAGCACTACACACATGACAGGAGAAGACCCCTGCCCCTGCAGCCACCGGCTTCGTCACTGAGGCAGGAAGAGACCCGTCGTGTCTGTTCCGGGCAGCACCAGCGGCCCCTGGAACCGGGAAAGGGAGCTGTCCGTTCAGAACCCCCGGGAAGCAAACCGGGCGGGCGCCGGTCTTGTTCCGCAGTAACAGGTTGAAGTGCATCGTTTGCACAGGAGAAGGCGAGTGGCCATGGGGAGCCCAAGTGGTGGCCCTGCCCAGGTTTTCCGGGGGAGCCACCTGGCCGCCACGGGCAGCACGGACCCAGCGGCGGGCGGTGAAGAGAGCTGACGGAGAGCAGAGAGCTTCTCAGTGAGAGTGGGGTAGACCGGCTCTTCCGGTGTGCTCTGCTGACCAGGGTGAGAGTGGCCCGTTCAGCCGGTCCACGGGGGGAGCAGGGCTTGGGACAAGCTGTGGTCTCTCATGCTGGGGACCCCCTTGGATGGGGTGTTGCTGTGTCCCTACCCCAGGCACACGGACGGCGTATTCCTCTGCGGTTCCTACGCTTGCATCGTCCTGCGGGAGAGAGTCACGCTCCTGGCGGCAGGATGAAACGCTTTTTATCTTTTTGCCTCATAGTGAGCAAGGCCGTGATTTACATGTTAGGAGTCTTCAACTTCACGTCTCCCTGCCTCATGACGAGGTAGGGAAAAGCGTGGCTCCCTGGGAGGCCTTTGGGGAGAGACTGCGGAGTAGCTCCCTCACCCCAGATACCTTCTCCCCTCTGTGCCTCTGGAGCTTTGCCTCCAGTACTGCTGGACTCCGTTAGTGCGTACGTGTGCTCAGGCTGGTATCATCCACGTAGGCGCCGTCGGGAGTGACATCACGAGGGGACAGCCCTCGGCCACTACTAGCCACGCTGCGTGAATCCATGGTTCAGACGGACCACTGAGCTTCCCGCCTTGCCTAGCCTTGGCGGCCCTTCCTGGGATGGGAGGTGGCTGTGCGCGAGGCCCCGGCTGGGCCCCTGTTCCCCCGATGAGCACCGAGTCCTGGTGGGGAGTGTGTGAGGGCTTGGGCAGTGGGGGCGCTGAGCACGCTGCCCGCCCCCGCTCTGCTCACCCCTGAGCGGCGTCCCATTGGGCTTTGCTCTGGGTCCTGCACCACGAGCTCTGCTGCTTTGTGCAGTCCCAGGCCTCTCTGTGCGTGTGTCCTCCTCGCTGGCGTGGATGAGACGGTGGCAGTGCTCAGGCCTGCCAGCCAGGTAGGTTACAGTGGTGCCTGGCCCGCACAGAGGCTGGTGGTACCAGGCGGGCTGGTCGCTGTCAGTGCTTGGCCCCCTGGCAGTTCTCATTCATGGTGATGAGCTCCGTGTGGTGCTTTCCTTGCAAACCCTCGCTGGGACCCGACCTGAAGGATCCGAGGTCTCAGCTGGGAAGCTGAGGTGGGTGACTTGGGAAAGTGGGGTGGGGTAGGGACAGGGAGGTGGAAGTGGGAAGGCGGTCAGCTAGGCGAGGCCGGGGAGGCGGGGAGGGCATCCAGGGTCTCCGTCGCTGGTTGAGGTCGGGGGCCGGTGCCGAAGGGATGTGGTGCAGCCTCCTCCTTCAGGCCTTCATCCGGCCTCTCGCCCAGGTCTCCCCTCACTGGCCCGCGGCTTTGTGTAATAGAGCTGGTGGCAAGGGGAGCTGCAGTGCAGGGTCGGGGGCCTTCGTGGGACCCTGACACCAAGGACGATGTCATTGCCACGGCAGCGTGCTGTTCGCAGACCCCTGAGTCTGTGCCATACGCTTCATGAGCTGGGGATTGTGTGATTTGGGGTTTGTGCATTTAGGCTTCTGGAGGTTCTCGGGATAGTGTGGATTGTTGCTTTGTCCAGTGGGGTCTAAACACAGGATGGGGGCCTCGCTGGTGAGTGTGGGCGCAGCGATGAGGGACGGACTCCGCCTTGGAAGACAGGGCCAAGGCTTCGGCATGCACCTTCCTTCCCCGCCCTCAGCCTGTCTGTCTCTCTGTGGCCTCCTGACTTCTGGCCTGTGACCTCCAGCACATGTTTCTCGTTGCAGAGTATGGCGTTTGCGAGAACCTGCGGAAGCTGGACATCACGGGCGTGTCTTGTAGAGACGTCTATGCCAAGCGTAAGTGAACCTCTTGCCCGCCACAGCCCCCTTCGTTCCAGAGGCAGACGTAGAGTGAGCACCCACGACAGGAGTGCGGAGAATGTGACCCACAGCCCACAGTTCCCTCCCAGATGATGGCGCTGGGAGCAGCAGCCCTCCTACCAGGGGCTCTTTCCTCCATCTCCGGGGGTGTCTCGTCCTTATTTTCAGCCCGTCACATACAGTGGTGTCTTCTGTTAGGTGTGGAGAAGCGTTAGGTGTGAGAAACTGGCTGCACTGGGGACAAGCCTGGGGAGCTCCAGAGGTTCCTTTTCCTGGATCCTGGGCCCGCAGTCCAAGGGGCACGTGGACAGCAGCTTCACTGGGAAGTGTGGCCGCTTCCACAGGCTTCCTTGGCCGCCTGGCTGCAGCCCCATGTCAGGCTCCGCTTTCTGGGGCTCCATCTACCAGGCAACCTCCCAGCCCCACGTTGAGCACTCCAGTCCCCATTTCCTGTTCTCTGCTCGCTGGCTTTTCAGAGTCACCAGGGACACTCCCCGAGTGCTCCGACTCCCCCCAGCCCCACATGTCTTTCCTCAGTGCCCCTTAGCGTGAGGCTGTGAAGATCTCTTCACACAGACACTGCCCAGGAGCTGTGGCCTGGCACCGACCCGCGGGGAGCAGCGGTGGGTTCGCCCCTGGGCGGCGGTCTCATGCGGTCTTAGCTCCCCGGGGCTGGGGATCAAAGGACAGAGTAAGAGATGATGGGGACCATCTTTGGTTAAAGTTGACTGTTCGCTGCTCCTAAAAGGACCTTAAGGGGACGCCTGGGGGGCTCAGTCAGTCAAGCGTCTGCCTTTGGCTCAGGTCATGATTGTGGGGTCCTGGGATTGAGCCCGGCATTGGGCTCCCTGCTCAGTGGGGAGTCTGCTTCTCCCTCCGTTCATGCTTGTTCTCTCTAAATAAAATCTTTAAAGAAATAAAAAGGACCTTCAAGTTTTCATTTTAAAACAGCCTTGGTAGATTTGGGTTTTCACATCTTTGGAAATGTATCCATTGAAAGCAGAGCAGGTGCTGCCCCTTCCCAGATGCCTCACCGGGGGTGGCGGCTGTGGTCTGACTCAGGACTGAGACGGAAGCGGGTCTCTGAGAGCCGCTGCAGTGCTGGCAGCCCCCCCAGGATCTGGGGCGTGCCAGCCGCTGCCTCTCTCCGTGTCCCTGTTCTTAGTGGGTCTGTCACTCAGGCTCGCCCTGAGATGTCCCTCCTTCATGTGGCTGTGGGGGAGCACGGGGTTTCCACGTAGGGCTGGCTCTGTGGGGGACGCGGGCTGTGCTCCCTCCTTGGATGTGGCTGGTTTTGCCCCGTCCGAGGCTTCCCTCTGCACCGTGATCCATGGCAGCTTGGGGATGAGCGGTGGTTGGTGTTCTGAGGGGACTCGCCCACATTGGGGAGCACTCCTGTCAGCGGGCTGGAGGTTCTTCATGGACCTTCCTCAGGGGAGCTGGTCTGCTCATGACTTGCAGAGCTCGTGGGGGCTCAGCTGTGCCGTCCGACCCACCACCTGCCTCTGGGAGCCCTCTGCCCGGCCACGCCCAGCACCCCGCTTTTCCCTGCCCTCCTGAGACCTGGCTTCATCCTTGCCCCAGCCGCCACGCCCAGCTCGCAGTTGCCTCCTGAGCCCTGTCCTTGGGCTTGGCCCCCAGCGCAAGGCTGGCAGCTCCTCTTTCCCTGTGCTCGCTCACACTTGCTTCCTTCTCTTGCCTCTGTTCCACGTTCCACCAACCCAGGAAGACACGTCTCTGGGGACACTGGTCTAGGGGGCCCTACTGGTCATGTGTTCTGATAGCCTGAGCCCTTCCTGTCTTTTCATCTCTGCAGCCAGGCCGGTGCTGCTCTGCGTCCTGCAAAGCCCAGAGTCCAGAGGCAGAAAGCCAGTTCTGCGCCTGCCTCCCGCCCTCCATGCCATGGGCGCCCTCATGGCCTTGGCTCCAGCCTTGGTTCCTCCACGGCTGCCCAGAACTCAGCTCTTAAATCCGGCCAGAGCGTGGAGTTGGGGGGACTTGAAGTGGCTGTCAGCCTTGGTGTTGGAGCAGGACCCGGTTCCGCCCACAACAGTCTCTGTATGCGCACGTGAAACTGCTGTCCTGGCTTTCCTGGATGGTCAGCTGGTTTTATGACCGGTCTGCCTGAGGTCGTTAGGTTTGGGATATCGGATTGGGTTGGATGTTGGACGATATCACCGGAAAGGCACTTGAAGGCAGAGTTCTCTGCAGGAGCTTAGGAGTTACCATTCCAAACAGCACCTGGACGAAGGCGGGTGTGGACACCTGCCCGGTGTGGGGGCAGATGTGGGAATAAGGCCCCCACGGAGCTGAGCTCGGTTATGCTGTCTTGTGGTGCACAGGTGGGCAGTAGCCGTGAGCAGCAAGTGGTATGGCCGGGCGTAAGCTGGGGGTGGGAGAGGGACGGGGCCAGGGCGAGGGGAGCAAGCTCGCCTGCACGTCTGGATGGCTGGGGACACAGACAGGCGCAGGACGACATCTGGAGATTTTTCATTGCTGAATCTTGACCCCTTAAAAATGGTTTCAAGATCCAGGGAATGATGACCTTTTTCAGTGTCTGGAAGTGTTGAATCTGCCCTGGTCAGAGCCAGCTTCAGTTATCATGCTCATGATGCGAGAACTGTGTTTTTGTGAGTTTGCTCGGAATGCCTTATCAAGGAGAAAATTGCCTAGCCTCTGGAGCGGGTGGTGGAAGAAAATCAAGGTTGGTTCCTGGCATAGACGGGTTCAGGAGGGAGGGGGGGCCTGAGTTAGGAGGCCGCAAACATCACCCTTAGAAATAAAAACAAACGCAGAGAAGTCAAGGGGAAATGCCAGGTGTGCACCAGGCGAGGGAGAGATTGGAGTCAGATACAGGGTTCCCTAAATGGTCCCCCAAACATCCCCTAGCCACAGCCTTGGCTTCCCACCTCCGTGTGCTCCCTTGATCTGTGGCGGCTGAGAGAGGAGGGTCCCGGGCTTGCCCACCTTCGTGAGTTTCTGGTGTGGCTCCACTGGTTAAAGGAAGACAGGTCACCCCTGGCAAACACTTGCACCCTGAGGTTCTGGGGGCTGAGTGTGCAATGGGAGATGTCCTTCGTCAGTGAGGGAGGGTGTCGAGTCACGGAAACAGACCGTCCTGGAAGCAGAGCCATCTTTACCCTTTCCATGCTGTGTCTGTTCAGGTATAAACCCTCGCGTGAAGTCGGGACGTTTCATGAAAATTCTTCCCGATTACGAGCACATGGAATACAGAGATGTTTACACCTGCTGTACGTACCTGCTGCTGGCTTTGGCTTTGCGGGTGAGCACGGCGGAGAAGCTGCATGGAGAGGGGCCTCTAACTCCGGGCACGAGGACTGCTTGGGTGTTTAAAAGCGAGCTGCCCTCCTTGGCTTCTGCTGTTTTCTTACCTTTGCTGTTTTCTGTGGCTTGGCCACAGCTGAGGCCACGCCTGGGCCGTGGCCCTGGGTCGGCTGCACACGTGGGCCGGGATTCCGCGGCAGCTTTGGGGTTCTTGGGTAGTACTAGAAAGACCACTCCGTTGGTGCACGTTTTAGTATTTATTGTTTATGGGACTGAGAGGACAGGGTTCTATAGAAGCCTTAAAACACTTGTGCTCCAAAATTAAGTGTATGCGGTTTGCTTCTGGATTTCTTTAGTCACATTGTAATACCGTATGTGAATTAAAAACACTGGGCAGAAGTGAGCAGAAGCACTTGATTATTTAGAACCTGATTCCCCTCTCCATGGGTGTCACTTGAGTCTGGAACTTTCCCTGAGCCGTACCGCACACATGTCCACACTCTTAGGTTGAGCTGAGGCGGAAAGTGAGTATCTTGTCACGAAGACATTGCACATGCTTGTGTTGTGTTCCTGGAAGCACACGGCCCCTTTCCTCATTCCTCCCACCCCTCTGAGCCCTCCACATGTGTCGCCCGCCTGGAGCAGATCCGCTTCTCAGTCTTGTAGACACACAATTTCTATCAAAACCTATGGGAGCAGAGGAAACCGAGTTGCGCGCTAGATCGCTCCTAACCCCCGTCCGACAGTGAACACGCAGCCGAGGTGTGTTTGCTGGTCCTGTGGAGACCATCCCGCTGCCAGGGCCCTGGTTAGCCTGCTTCGGGGGCGCAAGGATGGGGCGCAGCTCCTGACCACGCCCACCTTGCTTGCTTCGTCAGGCCCCGAGCTGAACGGGGTGGAGACGGGTGACCAGAGGCCTTGTCGGGAGCGTGTCTGAGCGGCGTGAGGAGCTGGCCGGGCTCTCGGGGGCTGGGCAGCTGGGGGCTGGGGTCGGGAGGCACGAGTCGGGTCCTTGCTGAGCGCTCCGGGAGGTCTCCTCCAGCATGTTCCGTCCTGCGCTGACCCACCCTCCCGGTTAGCACCAGTGAGCACGGGTGCCTCATCCAGCCCAGCCTTCCAGAACTGTCTGCGCTGCCTGGTGTGTGAGGCCTCGGGGCCTGGCACCGCTGTCTCCTGTGCCCACTTGCCCTGTTCCTGGAGCTCTTGAGAACCTGTGTGCCCTGGTCCCCTGGCCCCTGCTGACCAGAGAGGCTCGGCAGCCTCAAGCGGACGACGCCGTCCGGGGAGAGGCAGGCCGGCCCGTCCAAAGCGAACCTCCGAGGAGCTGTGCGGCCCGCGGGAGCTTCAGCGGCTCACTTCTGCGTACTTTGTCAGGCCGCATGTCGTTGGCTGACAGTTCTGGCCCGTCCGTGTCTTTGAGGGCGCGGGCAGTATCTCGCGGGGAGCGCGTCGTGCTCACGGCGTAGCGAACACACGTCCTCGTGTGTGAACTGAGAGTGGCTGTCTGTGACCACGGGGCTCTAGGTTTCGAGGTTCCTGTCTAGAGCTCTGGTGGTGCCCCAGGTAGCTCCAGGGGGCTTGGAGGAACATCACGCACCCCGCGGCGGGGATATGGAGAGGCCAGGTGACAGGGTGTTAGGCTGCACTGGGAGAGTCTGACCGGAAGGCTCCTCCAGAGTCCAGTGGGCCAGGGGGGGAGCAGGAACGCACCAGGGGTGCGCGGAAGGGGGAGACCCCTGGGAAGTCTGGAAACAGGAAGGTGCCTGTGGAGGGGGCAGGAGCCCCGGCAGGAAGTGCAGCTGGGAGACAGAGCCCACCTGCCCATCACCTGGCCGAATCCTGGAGCCCGTGGGGTCGTCTTCCTGCTTGCGCTCTGGATGTTGATTCTGGTCCTGCAGCTTGACGCGGTTCCTGTGTTAGTTCCGCGGGGTTTTCCACCGACGGTGTCCCGTTGACTGCAGATGGCGAAGGGTTTACTTCTTTGTTTCCAGTCTGGATGCCTGTTACTGCTTTTTCTGACCGGTTGCTCAGGCCAGGACCTCCAGCACGGTGTAGGCTACAAGGGGAGAGAGGGGGCG
The DNA here is from genome assembly GCA_004024605.1 of Pteronura brasiliensis. Lineage (NCBI taxonomy): Eukaryota > Metazoa > Chordata > Mammalia > Carnivora > Mustelidae > Pteronura > Pteronura brasiliensis. The sequence goes on from PJEN01000239.1 coordinate 428,788, forward strand.
TCCCTGCCTTGTTCCAACCTCAGAGGGCAAGCTCTCGGCTTTTCCCTGCTGAGTGTGACGTTAGCGGGGTGTTTCTCACCTGTGGCCTTGTTCCGTGGAGGCACAGCCCTTCTCGACCCATTTTGTGGAGCGTTTCTGTCCTAAGGAGGTACTGGATTTTTTCAGATGCTCTCCCTGCGTCTGTCGAGGACGTACGATTTTTGTTCTTGATTTTGTTAAGGTGCTGTCACCACTTGGATTTCTGGATGTTGGACCATTTTTTAACCCCAGGATAAACCCCATCTGATGAATGTCAGTGACCCTTGTAACGGACTGCTGAGTGGGATCTGCTTGTGTTTTGTTGAGGATTTTTGTATCCACGTTTATCAGGAGATTGGCCTGCAGGTCTCTGTCCTTGTGGCCTCCTAGTCTCGGTACGAGGGTCGTTCTGGCCTGATGAGCTTGGACACGTCTCCTGCTCTGATTTTGTTTGTCTCTATGATGATCTTGTGGACTAGAGTGACGTGCGGGAACACCCGTCACCCAGAAGCCCGGCTCCCCAGCCTCAGACGTGGTGGTTCAGGCACGAGTGAGGGCCGTGCTGGCGGGGTCCGGCTGTCTGTGTGCAGGCCACGGGGGAAGAGACCCAGCTCCCCGCCCACGCCACACCGAGGACAGCGGGATCTTTTGGGTTTGGTGTTGTCTCCTGTGCCAGGAGTTTCCCGCTTGCCTACTGCAGTGGCCTTCCCGCTGGCAGGTTACAGTTCACTGGCACTGACTAGGACGGGCTGTCATCCTGCCAGTGCTTGAGCAGGGAGGTCCCTGAGCCAGCTCAGATGGTTCCCCCTTTTTGGGGAACCGAGGGCGGTGTCTTAGAGCTGGGAAGGTTTTTCTGAATATGGCCACACTGACCTCGGGGACCGGTGGTTGGAACAGCCTGCCAGCTGCCTTGTTTGGAAGAAACACGAATTATTCCGAAAGGCCTGCGTCCTGCCTTGTGGGGTGGAGCAGCGGCGTTTCCGCTGTTGTCACGGGTAGTGGGATTTTCCTGTGTTCAGGCTGTCTTTGCCCATGAACTGAAGTTCCGTAGCGTCCTAAAGCCCATGACAGTAAAGTACCTGAAGGGCCTAACACAGTCGCCTCCACATCTCGGGTCTCCTGCCCAGTCTCTGTAATTGGACCCCTGGTCAGTGGCTGTTTGGAGACCTTGCAGGGAGGGCTCTGTGAGCTGGAGGTCTTCCTCGCGCCTTGCACCAGGACATCTCAGCCAGCCCCCCATCCCCACCCCGCAGCCTCATGCAGGGCCGGGCAGAGGGTCCAGTGGGAGCGTGAGGGAAAGTGCACGGACACGTGCACTCTCCTCGTCTCGTTCGGGGTTGGCTTTCCCAGCAGGGCTAGGGCATTAGACGGTAACTCAACGCGGCCCCCCTGCCGGTGTGGACACCCAGTGTTTGTGTGACTCAAGTGGACGCTGTCAGTCTGGAGGCGCCCTGGGCTCTTGCTGGACCCTGTTCTGGGTGGTTGTAGTTTGTAAAGTGTCTGCCCAAAACACAGACCTTACACCTGCACGAGGAAACGGCTCGTCCGCTAGCGGTCAGCTTAGAGGTCCTGCTTGCAGCCCTGGGGGCGGTGCTGGGCTCCCGCTCTCCCTCGGACCGTCTTGAGGGTGGTCCCAGGCTGAGTGAGTCGGTGTCATTGCATCCGCGGGAGCCACGAGGGACACGGTGATTTTTCTAACACGTGTAGAGCTCATATGTCCAGAGAGGGCTGCCACTGCAAGCAGACACGTGGGGGGCAGCGTGTTTATTTCAACGAGCTGTAGCTTCTAAAGCAAAACAGGGAACTCTTAGAATCGCCAATAGTCTCGCATGTTCTTCGAGCCGTCCAGGGGCTCTGAGATCGTAGACTGGTTTGGAAAAGAACCAGACTGTTGCTGGCAGTCAGACTGAGGGCGGGGGGGAGGGGAGACAGGAGGGGATGGTCACGCTGAATGGGCCCATGTATTGTACTCACCAGTATTTCATCATGAAAGATTTAAAAATCTACAAGAAAGAAACGTGGATGGGATCACAGAGCAAACACCCACTTAGCATCACCAGATCCTACAACCCTCAGCAACACGTCACATCACACAGCTGTCCGTCTGCCATCTCTCCATCATTCCAACTTATTTTTTTGATACATTTTTAAGTAAGTGCCAGATACTATCACATTTTACCCCAAAACCCTTGAGTGTACATGTCACTGTGGAGTTCGTTATCTGCTGAGCTCCTGCTTGTTTATTAAACACAGAACCTATCAGGGTATGACCGTAAGATAACCAGACTGAATTTCCTGTGCCTCTTGTACACCGACTCAGAAGGTGGCACACAGGATGGATGGCAGTACACGCTTGTTTAGGAACTTGTGTTCCTAGGCTGACACCTCGGGTCTCGGTGGTGGCTGGCCCCCTGCCCACGTACTTCAGAGGCCTGGGCTGCTCCTGGCCTCACTTTCCTAGTCCTTCTACCCCAGACCAAGGTGGAGGAGACCTGATAGCCGCCATCCCGTCTCCGTCTCTGTGTCCCACTTGGCCCTGCTGGCCAGGGCCCCCTTCCCTCGGAGTGGAGTGATCGCGTAGCTTCAGCGTTCCAGCCTGTCCCTGCTCCCCTGTGTGCTCGCCAGGGTTCACCCGACAAACAGAACGAGTTTTCTTGGATGAATCTCTCATAAGGAATCGGGTCCTGCAGTTAATACAGGCTGAGGAGTCCCAGGACCTGCTGTCATTAAGCTGAAGACCCGGAAGAGCCAGGGGCGTAGTTGGGGTCTGAAGGCTGGCAGGCTCGACAGCTTGGAAGAACCCACGTTTCCGTTTCAGGTCCTAAGTTAGAAAAGACTGATGTCCCAGCTCACATAGACAGGCAGTCCCTGCCTGTGGAAAAGCCTTTTCTTTCCAGCCTGTCAACTGATTGGACGAGGCTCACCACACAGGGAGGGTAATCAGCTTTACTGCGTGCCCTGGTTTAAATGCTAATCTTACCTGGAAACACCCTCACAGGTACGCCCGGATGTGTGACTGGATGTGTCATCGTGGGTTGTGGTGACACCTGTTGCCAGGACAGGGCTGTCGGGCTTGTGTGCCCAGCAGAGCCAGCTGTTCGCTCTAGTGATAATTTTTAGTCTGATTGCTTTTGAGACACACCTCATGGGCAGATGCCAGGGTCCCGGCATTAGAAAAATCTCGTCCTGGCCATGCTGAGGAAAGTGGTGTCCCGGTCTTTGACCCTGTCGCTGATGGGAGGCTCACCACTTCACAAGGGTGCTCACTCTGTGTCTTCTTTAAGGCCGCGCCATTGGTGCTGGTCACGTAGAGCCTGGGTTTCAGAGTGGCCCTGTTGCCTGTTTTCTTGTGGTCTTGAAAGACATTTTCCTTCTTACGGTTCTTGAGAAACTTTCTGAACGATCTGCTGAAACCCACGTTTATGTCCAAGGCTCTGTCCCCAGCCATCACGAGTAGCTCGTCTGCGGTGCCCGCCGTGTCACTGTGGAGTGCGGCCCGGCTGGCCCCAGCGTGAAGACCTGCTCTCTCTCTCCCTGTAGTGCTCCATCGGTACCGACACATTCTGGGATTGTGGCAGCCGGACATCGGGCCCTACGGAGGACTGCTGAACGTGGTGGTAAGTCCGAGAGCGAGAGCGTGCTGCGTGGGCCTTCGCACGCCTTTCCCAGAGGGGCAAGCCCGCCGTGGCCTGCGGTATGATCGTCAGGGGCCCGAGGCTGTTCTGTGATTGGTTCTCAGCCTTCTCGCTGCGCCCCTGCACTTTGTGGAGCTGCAAGAGTGTTTTCCCTCCTGTAGCCTGGCCTCTGCCTCCTGGACACCTGGGGCCCTTGCGCTCACGCCTATGGGGCCCTCTGGGTTTGGGGTGTACACTGGTTCTAAACGAGGAGCCCCAGGAGCCTCGGACACTTACCCTCAGGCCCTTGGGGCCACATGGCGTCATCGCAGCGGCCTTGTCACTGAGCCCTGGGGCGCACCCCAGCTGTGACTCACCGAGCGTCCCTTTTATCATTCCACTAACACGTGGGAGCGCTTGTCCTGGGAGGAAGACACAGTTCAGTGGCTGGGGAGGCGCGCCGGGCTGTCGGGTCACAGTGAGTCACTCAGCAGCCACAGCGGCCTCACGACCAGGCTGGGCCTCAGAGCGACGTCCGAGAGTGGGGCTGTGAGGCCCCGGTTTGAAATCTTTTCTCACCCACCGTAGTAGTACTGGGGTCAGGCCAGTGTCCTTGATGGGTCGGGGCACCAACGGTAGACAACTTTTTGGGGAAACGTGGTTTCCACCATCTGAGGGCATCTCCTGCAGATGCCTTACCACCCACTGTCTTAGCTTCCCCAGAGACCGCCGTACCAGTGACCACAAACTGGGTGGCATAAAATGACAGAAATGTGTTCTGTCGCTCTTCTGGAAGCCCGACGTCCTCAGTCAGTGTGTCCGATGTTTTCATTGTGCCCAGCGTCCTCCATGTGCCCGATGTCCCAGTCAGTATTCCTGATGTCCTCTGTCAGTGTGCCCGACGTTCTCAGTGTGCCCAGCATCCTCCGTGTGCCCGACATCCTCAGTCTTTGCGCCCCACATCCCCTGTCCGTGTGCTCCACGTCCTCCCATCAGTACTCCTGATGTTCATTGTCTGCGTGCCCGATGTCCTCAGTCCGTGTGCCTGACGTCCTCCATCAGTGTTCCTGGGCTGAGACCAAGGTGTTTCCGGGTCACCATGCTCCGTCCAAAGACTCCAGAAAAGGATCCTTCCGCCTCTTCCAGCTACAGGGCCTCGGTGGCCCTTGGCTGTGGCCGTACCCTGTACCTCTGTCTCCGTCCTCACGTGGCCTTTCCCCTTCCATGTGTCTCAGACCTCTGTCCGCCTCCCTCTCACAGGGCTCCAAGTGATGGATGGCATTCAGGGCCCACCTAGATGAGCCAGAAACCTCTGAAGATCCTCAACGTCATGTCTCTTATGTATTTATTTATTGTTATTTATTTGACAGACAGGTCACAAGCAGGCAGAGAGGCAGGCAGAGAGAGGGGGAAGCAGGCTCCCCACGGAGCAGAGAGCCCGATGCGGGACTCGATCCCAGGACCCTGGAATTGTGACCCAAGCCGAAGGCAGAGGCTTCTGAGCCACCCAGGCGCCCCTAACGTCAGGTCTCTTAATCCTTTCTTCGCGGTGTAAGGTGATGATGTTTGCAGGTTCCGGGGATTAGGATGGGGACTTTCTTGGGAGCCGTTACTTAGTGGTCAAGATTACAGGGAGGAAATGGGGCTTTATTGTGGCCAACAGTACACATCCTGGAGATCACGTCCACTAACCAGCAGTAGGACTCTGTTTTGGGCTCCTCCTGGTTTCACGTGAAGCACAAGTCCCACTTCTCTCCATCGCCTGCAAAACACACACAGCCCGAGTCTACTCACGGGGACCTCTTCACACAGACAGACCCCGAGGGTCAGGCCCCAGAGGCTCTACCCTCTGCTTTCCGAGTATCAGGCTCACCAAAGGTGAGGAGGGCTGCTGAGGTAAGAGCCGTGGTCCTGGTAACCATCCCCAGTGTGGGGAGAAAGGGGGCCGGGGCCCGCAGACGAGGACCAGAGGGGGCAGCCTGCCCAGTGGGAGTGGAGGTTGCCTTGGAAGCAGGCGTCCGTCCTTCTAGCAGCCTGACTGACATTCCATGAGGGGCCCTCCCTGCCCGGCTCTGCTGGGAGCACAGTGTTTCTGGTTTCAGCCGCCGTGTCTTCCTGACTCTGGCTGTCTGCTGCTTCCCCGGCCCCTGTGCACCTGCCCTTCTCCCTGCGGTGGTCAACATTGTTGTTAACGAGTTAAGAGCTGGATGATTCCCGTCCCTCAGATGGGGTTGGTCTGGTCAGGCAGACAGGGTGTTCAGGAGGACCACTGGGTCTCTTAGGGATGTGCTGTAGCTCTGTGTCTAAGGTCCCAGTGCTGGGGTCCCCCTGCCCTGCCCTGGGAGTTCCCTGAGGGCTCCTGCCCTGGCTTCTCGGAGCGGGACGGTCTAGCACCCTGCCCAGCTGGCATTGGGCTAGGTGAGTGGTTGGAACCCGGGTCCCTTGGCAGATCCTTGGGCTCTGTGTCTGCACAGCTTCTTCCTTTCTGGGACTTTGACCCCCACACTCCAGCCCCGCCAGCGCCCTGAGCTCCGGTCTCTGGTTGCTTAGGTTGGAGCACTGCCCGGTTCTGCCTGGCCTCTGAGCCCTGGGGTCTGGAAGGTGCCTCTGGCAGGAATCCAGGCGGAATCAGGGATCACCTCTTTCATTCTCTGGGATCATAGCCCTGCGTGGTCTGTTGTCCTGGGTCGCCTTGGGGTTCACGGCGGTCCCTGTTATTCCACTGTGGTTAGGATGTAAGTCTGGCTTATTTTTTCTTTTTTGGTGACCTTTGTTTTCATTATTGTGTCTTCTTGAATGTATCAAAGTTCTGTAAAGTCCATGATCTCCGTTTCAGTTCACAGTTCGCTCTTACCCTCTGGGTTTTCAGGCCTGGCCGTGGGGCTGCTGGTGCGCTTGCACGTGTGGCTGTGGACGCTGCTGCCCCCGGAGGGTGCCCGGCCTCTGGCCTGGGGTCCCAGCCAGCAGCGTGCCTGGCCCCGACCAGGTGTGGTGAGGGCCAGTGTCGTTCCTGGTGGCCCCTCCACAGCATGTCCCCGGAGGGCTGGGCGCCTGCCGCTCTCCAGGGCCTGCGTTTCCGCTCCCGGGGAAGGGATCCTGCCGCTCTGTCCTGGCGGGTTGGTCTCTTGGCAGCCGCTCTCTGCTTGGCTTCCATACCTCCCGCCCCTCACAGGTTGGGACCCAGAGCTGTAGACACTGTGGGGCCCTCTTCCTTGGGATCCTGCCCGAGAGCCCTGGCCTCTGTGGCGGCCTGGGGGTTCAGCACCCTGCAGTCGGGGACCTGGGGCATAGGGGTGGGAGGCCCTGCCCCCTTGGGCTCGCTTCAAGCCTGTCCCTTGTTTTCAGGCTCTCGGTTCTTGTCGCGGGGCCGCCGAGCGTGACCCCTGATGTCTTCGGGAGCGTTCAGGCTGCGGCGTGGGTGGCCCTCACAGCCGGTGGCAGCAGGCGGGGCATCTGGTGTAAGGCCCTGGGTTCGAGGCCGGAGAAGGTCTTGCTGTCGTCTCGTGTAGATTCTACCCAGTCGCTTGCCAGCCGTGTTTTGAAAGGTAGATGCGCCTTGTTGGTGCTTTAGGGGCACCTGGACCGTAGGCACTTTGCCGGGTCTCTCTGGTGCAGCCATCTTCACTCCACCGGCCTGCCGGGTGCTGTCTGCACAGAAGCCCTGGGACGCGGTGTCTGGGAGCCTGGCCCCACGTCGCTGCAGCCGAAGGCCCGCTGGGAGTAAAGCCTGGTGCCCCGTGGGGAGCACTGGCGTTCTGGTCTTGCTTCCCCTCTGGGCGCTCGACCCTCTGCAGGCCGGAGGCCCTAGTCCGCGGGACAGGCCACGAGTGCGTCTCACAAACGGCACGTCGGGGCCTCGGTGTGGGCCTTTCCCAGCTTACCTCACGTGGGTGCCCGGGGACCCTGGGAGCTCGGACACTCTGTCTTGCGCTCACCAGGTGTGGTTTTGGACGGGGATAAATACTGCTTCGTGTTCCTTATGATTTGGCGGAAACCTCTGTGACGAAACACGCTTTCTGTCCTTATCTGACATCGCAGGGGAAAGCCTCGCATTTAGAACACTCCCCGCAGGACAAGCCAGACCGCTCCCCGCGTGGGCAGGCTGCCTTTCGTGCTTTAGGCGGGGAGGGTGATCATTGTTTTTCTCGCTTGTGGTGACTAATAAAGAAAATGCTGCAGCTTCTGAAAGCAGGAGATAATCGCGGAAAACGGGGTCATGCCAGAACAGTGCCAGGTCGCACTCGTCAGATCGGACCGGATTGCCTCGGAAGTGGGTGAGACAGAGCCAGCCGCCGGACACCCACATCCCTGACTGCGGGGCTGGCCCTCTGGCCTCGGGGGAAGGTGCCGCGTGCTGTGCCTGGGGGCCACTCCCCGCTCTGACCCTATTTCCACCACGGCCACCCCGTCGGGTGCCTGCCTTGGAAGACTGACGGCAGCGTGGAAGCCTCCTGTTGTCAGGCACGGCAAAGCCCGTGGGACCTGCCTCCTCCCTTTCCCTCTGATTTTCAGGGTTCTTAGAGCAGATCCCAGACCCACGGCACTTCGGCTGTGCGGACCTTTAAGGGGCGTGGGTGTTTCCTCGCACGTGGGCCTTGTCCCTGCCCCGCCCTGCAGATGTGGCAGGGACACTGTGACACGGCCTGAGGCCTGGTCTACGTCATCTTCCGGCCCGGCCTGTGCACGGCGGCTTGCGGCGGGTGTGCGGTGGGTGTGCAGTGCCGGCGCGCGCACCCGTGTGTACCTCGCAGGACTCTGCTGCCCGAAGCAGCCCCCGACCCCCCGTGTTTGGCGGGTTTGGTGCTTCCTGGGCGCCTCCTGCTGCGGTCCGGCACCGACCGGCCCGTACCTCCGACTTCAGACCTGGCCCTGCTCTCCACGAGGCTTGCTTTTAGGTGTAGGTTGAACTACTTTTTTTTTTTCCACCTGATTTTTCAAACAAAACTTGCTTTTTTCTTTTGGAATTTTATTTTTTACGGAGGCGTGCCGACCCACGGTATTACGTGAGTTTCAGCTGCATGACGTGGTCCCGCTCATGGTGCAGCCGGCCGCCCGCCCCTCCCCTCCGCCCATTTGCCTGCACCCGCACCCAGGGATGTATCTTTGTTCTCTGTATCTGTCCATCTCTTTCTGCTGCTTTTGTCCGTCTTGTTTCTTAAACTCCACGTGTGGGTGAAACCGGTTTGTTTTTGGCTGACACAGTCCACTTAGCACACGACCCTCTAGGTCCATCCGTGTCATCGCAAATGGCAAGATTTCATCCTTTCTGACGGCCGAGCGGCGTGTCACGGTACATACACCACGTCTTTGTCCCCCCGTCGGTGGCACTGGGGCTGCTCCTGCATCTCTGCCACTGTAGATAAGGCTGCGGGCACGTGTCCCTTTATTTCCAGCGGGCAGGTGGGACCGTAAGGTGTGTGACGAGCCCCTCGCCGCAGCTGATATCTGTCCCCGCTGGGCAAGGATTCCTGCCGCTGGCGGGGTTAGCGGGGTTAGCGCGTCCGCCCCTCACGCTGCCGTTCTCTCTGGCTGAGAGCATGTCAAGTCCGGCTCTCCCACAAGGTCTTGGTGTCGGTGCAGTGCTGTTGGCAACCGCCGCCCGGTCTCCAGGCAATAACCGCTGCTACATACTGGGCGCTGGGTAGATGGGCCATGCTGGTTGTGATGACTAGGTGGGCTCCTGGCCCCGAGAGTCTCCGTGGGGCTGCCGCGTGGAGGCCAGGGTGGTCCTTGGGGACCCGGTCCCGTCCTGGCCCCTCCTCCTGAGCCCTGTGTGGACTTGTGCCTGTTCTCCTCCCCGCAGGTGGACGGCTTGTTCATCATTGGCTGGATGTACCTGCCCCCCCATGACCCACACGTGGACGACCCGATGCGATTCAAGCCTCTGTTCAGAGTCCACCTGATGGAGAGAAAGTCGGCCACGGTGGAGTGCATGTATGGTCACAGAGGGCCGCACAACGGCCACATCCAGGTGAGCAGGGCCCCCGAGGCCTGGCAGCCGTGTGCAGGCGAGGGGCTGGGGCCCTTCTGTCCTTCCCGGTACCAGGGGCAGGCTGGGTGCGGTGCTGGCTGAGTGGCGGTAGTGTTCCCATACAGACCCGTGTCCACATCAAGCAGTGAATGTGGGAGGAGGTGGGGGCTCGGTCCACCTGGGGTGCGTTTCCCGTGCGTGTGCTGTGATGCCCCGGCCCCTGGGGTTGTGTGTTCAGTTGGAACTGATTGCTATTTTTGTTGTGATTCCAACCTCTCTGGGCTCCTCTTCGCAAGAGCGTGAGCTCGGACTAAGACGCTCTGCTCCCTGGCAACGTTCTGGCAGGCGGCCACCCCAGGAAGTACGGGTGTCGCCTAACACATGACAAAAGCACCAGGCCCCCTTTCCTGCCGTAGGGTGTCCTCCTGGGAAGACGCACATCACCTTCCCCTGGGAAGGATGTGCGTGCTCAGGGTGCCTCTGAGGTCCCTTCTTTGAATGGGCCGTGATTTGGTGGCCTCTTGGGCTCCGGCACGCGTGTGGGGGCGTGGGTGTGGGAGAGGTTGACCCTGCCACCCATGGCTGACTCGGTCCCCTCTCCTCTGTGGCGAATGCTCAAGATCGTGAAGAAGGATGAGTTCTCCACCAAGTGCAACCAGACGGACCACCACAGGATGTCTGGCGGGAGGCAGGAGGTAAGCCTGTACCCCTTCTGTTCACAGGGCACGGGCCTGAGGGCGAATGGTTTCACATCGCCAGTGTGTGCCCAGCAGAGGGCCGTCTCCCCGGCTCAGCCCAGTCCGTGCGTCTGACCCTTTGTCAGGGCGTCCCGTGCACGTGTCCACGCGGGCAGGCTTTCGTTCCCTGCCGCCCCTCGGATTGATCGAGCCCAGGAGGAATTGTTCCCTCTGATTGGCTCTCTTTCGCCCCCTTGGCCAGAGTGCCCGTGCTGCTGGAGGTTCCTTCTTGGGTGTGAGTTGGAGGGGAGCCTCTGTCCTCCCCACGGACGGGCTTGGGGTTGACTCCTGGGTCTCGGCGGTGCTGCGGGGAGGCTGGTCTCTGAGCCACACCTACGAGTTTTTGGGGATTTCCTTTTATCTGCACGGGTGCTGTCTCCTCGCCTTTGAGTTTGTCTTTCTGGAGAATCCAGGTCACACATACGGCCATTCCAGAAAGTTCTTAAGAAAGCTGGACTTTTGGGTGCCTGGGTGGCTCAGTGGGTTTAGCCTCTGCCTTCGGCCCAGCTCATGATCTCAGGGTCCTAGGATTGAGCCCCGCATAGGGCTCTCTGCTCGGCGGGGAGTCTGCTTCCCCCTCTCTCTGCCTGCTTCTCTGCCTGCTTGTGATCTCTCTCTGTCAAATAAATAAGAAAGCTGGACTTTGGAAAAGCAGGGTCCTTGTTGAGCTGACAGTTACTCGTTGGCTGCGTATTTCTCAGGTTCTGAGTCCGACAGCTTCCCCGTGAGCCGTGGAATTGCAGGGAGGTGCGAGGTAAAGTCATACACACACAGATGGTAGTTTCCTGGACCTCCTCGACCGCCCACCAGGGTGGGTGAGCCCCTGGCTTCCTGTGCTCCGGACGGCCTTCGTCTTGGCCCTGGTGGAAACAAGGCCACTTAGCCTGTGGCCCAGGGAGTAGCTCTGACCCTGCCATGGACCAGCTGGGTTGCTCAAACTGTAGAACAGGGAGGGTGTGTGCACCCATCTCCTGGGCCGGTGCACACACGCAGGTGGTGGTTCCATAGAGCCGGCGCCCGGTAAGTGAGCTCAGATCGATGTTCCTCCTGTCTCGGTGCTCTGGGCCCCTGTGTCTTTCCTTGGGCATGCGTTGCTCAGGAGATAATTTCGTAATGAACATATCTCTGAGGTCTGTGTTCTGAGTAATTGGGTCTGGTATTTGGGTATTGGGTAATTGGTATTTCTAATGACTCTGACCTTTCCAGGGGAAGTAAATAAGACGATGACTCCTCAAAAGCTGGGCTCGGGGTGCGCAGCGCGTCTGATACTCAGCACGGGAGCGTCTGGTCTGACTCGCTGCGTTAGCTCCCTTCCGTTCCTGGCTCTTCCTTATCCGTTTGGTTTTTGGGGCCTTACTCCATCTGAGTGGACGGGTTTGAGGTCTAATGTGTTAAGTTTTTTCTTGTATGATTGTTGTTTTCTGTGTCTTAGAAGACTCTGCCTGTCCCCAGGTTGCAGAGTCTCCTCTTCAGAAGTTGGGTAGCTTCGTGCTGTGTCTGGGTCTGCAGTCCATCTGGAATTACTTCCTGTATGTGGTGTGAGGCAGGGATTGTGGTTCCTGTTCTCTGTGTGGATGTCCAGCTGCTGGAGCATCATTTGTGGAAGAGACTTTGATTTCCCACGGGTGGACTGGCTGTATTTGTTGGAAGGCAGCTGACCAGATAGCGGGGTCTGTCTCTGGGCTCTCTGTCTCGATCGTTGGTGGTTTATTGACCCCGGTGTCGGTACTGCTGTCTCAGTTCCTGCAGCTTCAGAGTAAGGCAGACGTGATCTCGGTGCGGTTCCTCCAGCTTCATTCTTTTGCACGGTTGTTTTGGACGTTGTAGGTTCTTTTCACTTCCCTAAGAATTTCACAATCGTCAGTTTGTACAGAGACCCTGGTGGGACTGGGGCTGTCATGGTGTTGAGTCCTCGGATGACCTTGGAGAGAACTGCTGGCTTGGTACCGGGTCCTCCGGTCCATGGGCATCTGTATTGTGGGGGTGTCTCTGTTTCCTTCTGCCAGGCCAGTGGCTGTCAGAGAAGGGGTCGTGCACATGCCTGCTAACACGTATTCCCAAGTCATAAGTTGTTGGAGGCTGCTGGAAATGGGACTTAAAACCCTCCGTTGTTCAACTTCATGCTGCTGGTATAGAAACGTGCAGTTGATCGTATGTAATGAGCTTGGGGCTCCGAAGCCGCGTGCTCTAGTCGCTGCGGTGAGGGGTTTCCGTGTGTGGCCAGGGTTTGGGCAGGAACATACTAAAGGAACCTACAGGCTGTAGCTCTCCTGGTTTGTTGTTGTTAAATCACGTTTGCTTCTGTTCGTGGAGCTAACTTAGGACGGTCCTTAGAAACATTGTATGGAGCTAAGAACCGAGCTGTCGATAGTTACGGATTCGTGACTGAGCTTCGAGGACACAGTGTTTGTACAAGCTCCCTTTTCACAAATCAGCTTCCTGAACGTGTAACATAACCGGGAAGGCACGTCTGCCCCACCCCGCCACCCCCGCCATACCTGTTTTGTTCATCGGCAGTGGCAGAAAGCGGCTCTGGCCCGTGTGGCCAGCACGGGGGTCAGCGACAAGAGTTCTGCTGTGCTCCCGCTTTCCTAGAAGCCCCTGAACAGGCTCAGTGTAGAGACTGTGTGTCCTGTGAGTGGCCACAGAAGTGAGACTCCCGTGGCTGCTACCTAGGAGCTCCGGACACGGGCTTTGGCCCCAGCCTTGCCTGAAGGGATCCCACAGTCCCTGTTGTTGCCTGCTGAAGTCTGGGCCTGTGTGCTCTGGGAAAGCGGGAGCGTAGCCCCTCACATTCCTTTGGTGGCTGACCTCCCCAGGAAGGAAGTCAGGGACTCGGAGAGCAAAGTGTGGCAGCCCCCTCCTGTCCAGCCTTCGTCTCCGTCCTGTCCTCCCCGCTGGGACTTGGGCATTGCTGTGCCCGCGGCATCACCCCAGCTGTAAGAATGCTGCCTTTGCGCACTCAGTGCCACAGTGAGCAGTCCTCCCTGCTCGTCGTGGCGTTTTCGTGACCTCTGCTCTTTTGGAAGGAATTCCGAACGTGGCTGCGGGAGGAGTGGGGGCGGACGCTGGAGGACATCTTCCACGAGCACATGCAGGAGCTCATCCTCATGAAGTTCATCTACACCAGTCAGTACGAGTGAGTGAGGCCCCCGTGGTCCCGTAAGCACAGTCCCTGCCCCCTGCCCCCTGCCGCCCCCTCGGTGTTGGTTTTCTGTCGGGTTCTCATCACCTACCAGCTGGTGCTCGGACCAGCCTGGCCCGTGTGCTAGGGCCTCGGGGTGGTTTCCCCACGTCTGCTGGGGGAGCCCTCCTCTCTTAGATGGTCTCCCTGCCTCGGCCTCTGCCCCACGCCCTGTTCCCGTGACCCATTGAAATAGGCCTTGCACGGTGACCATGCCCGTCGCCATCTCCGGGGCTCCTGTGCCAGGCTGGCGGAGCGGGAGCGGCAGCCCCTCCCCCTTAGAGAGCGCCGCCCACCCCAGTTCCCTTGTCGTGCTGCTAGCGCAAATGTGCACCTGCTCAGCCTGGTGGGATCTGAGCAGGCGCGATGGGCCTGCGAGCGCTCGGGGGGGCTAGGAATGCGGGTGCCCCTGTTCCGCCCGGCTGTGCTAGACTGCCCTGCCCTTCCCGCCCTCCCTCACACGGCAGCTTGGCGAGTGCGGTCCGTACTTGGGCCTGCCCGCCGAGCCTCTCTCACGCCACCGGTTCCCCCCACAGCAACTGCCTGACCTACCGCCGCATCTACCTCCCGCCCAGCCACCCGGATGACCTCATCAGACCCGGCCTCTTCAAAGGCACCTACGGCAGCCACGGCCTGGAGATCGTCATGCTCAGCTTCCACGGGAAGCGTGCCCGGGGCACGAAGATCACGGTGAGTCCGGGCGCTGCCTGGCGGGCCCCGCTCTGTGAACTCAGTCTGAGCGGCTGCGCGGTATCAAGGGTCGGGCTGCGCCCCGGCTGCTCAGGGTGGGCTCTGGACCCCTGGCAGTCGGCACTGGGGAGTGGGCTGGGAATGCCGATTGGGAGTGCGCCCTGAACCCCCCCTCCCCCCCGCCCCCCGCCCCGCAGACGCACTGAACCAGAATTTGCATTTCACAACACCTCCAGGGCGTTTGGAGCATTTCCAAGGTGGTTTTTTCTGGGGCTCCGGTCCTGGCCACACGCTGAATCCCTAGGGATGTGAGAAAACCCTGAGGCTGGGTCCTGGAGATTCTGATTCAGTGGGGAGGGGCTCCCTGAGCGCCCCCGGTGGCTCTGAGGTGCGACCCCGTTGGAGACCGCCCGCGCTGTTCCCCGGGCTCCCGCTGCCATCCCGGCCCAGCATCTGACCAACGCGGTCGGAGGGCTGTGGAGCAGAGCGGGGGTCTCGGAGCAGCTGGACACCGGGCCTGCTCCAGGGGCCCTGCCCATGCCGCGCTCACCTGCGATTTGCGTCGTTGGGGTGTTTCTGGCCGGCGCACTCACGGGTCCCGGGCGCAGTGCCTGTTCTTTGCTCTCACGGAGCTTCGCCCTTGGACTTGGGTTGGCAGGGCCCGGCGCTCTGGGACGGCTCCTTGCGTGCAGAGCCCAGCACTGGGGCCCAGTGGGGCCGCCGGGCCTGCAGGTTCTCCCAGGTTCAGGCTCAGGAGCGTTTGCGTGTCGGGCGGACAGGTCGGGGCCGGCGTTCAGGTCTGCCCTGACGTCCCTGGGAGGGTCTGTGCCCTTCTCTAAGCCCCAGTGTTCTAGAATGGGAGCTGTTTCACACCAGGAGGTCCCAGGTGCACGCGAGCCACTCCGCCGGGTGTCTGTGCACCTCTCAAGGTCACTTGGGTGCCATCAGCCCCTAGTTTCGAAGACGCCTTCGCAGATGAGGTGTGCGCCATGGGCACGCACTTTAAGGACTCATGAAATGTTCTTACATCAGAAGGGTGCCGCTAAGTCCGTGGGAGCGCTGGAGTGAGCTCGCAGGGCCGGGGGCGTGATCGCGGCAGGAACCATGCAGACTGTGTCGCAGCCGTTCCCTGAGCCCCGCTGACGGCCGCGTGCTCACTCCGCAGGGTGACCCGAACATCCCCGCCGGGCAGCAGACGGTCGAGATCGACCTCAGGCACCGCATCCAGCTGCCTGACGTGGAGAGCCTGCGCAGCTTCAGCGAGCTCTCCCGCCTCGTCCTGGACGTGCGGGAGCGGCTGCGCCAGGAGCAGCAGCAGCAGGAGAGCGGGCTGGAGGACGGCGAGGCCGGAGGACGGCAGAGCCCCCGAGAGCCCCAGCGGGGCCCTGCCCAGCCCGGCGCGGAGCTGCCTGCCGGGGAGGCCGGGGGAGCCGAGGCTGCGGGTGCCCAGCCTGGGCAGGGACAGCCGTTTGTGTTGCCCGTGGGCGTGAGCTCAAGGAACGAGGACTACCCCCGCACCTGCAGGATGTGGTAAGAGAGCCGGGGCGGGGCGCAGCGGGCCTTCGGGGGAGTCCTGCCTCCCCACCCGGCGTGGAGACGGGCTGTGGGGGCCGGCTTGGCACTGGCCAGTCCCTGCACCCGGGCGGGGAGCCCCTGACCGCTCTGTGTAGGTCCCAGCTTGGGCTCGAGGACAGCGCCCTTCCCTGGGCTGCACAGACTTCAGAGGCTCCCGACCTCTTCCCCCCGGGGAGCCTCCAGGCTTACTAGAACTTCCGGGCTGGAGGCCTCCTCCTTCCTAGTGCCTTGTGTCGCCTCAGGGGTCAGGTGAAGGGTAGGCAGGCGAGCCTGCAGGTGGCCTTGAAAGGAGCCAGTGAGGAGGGGGCCCTTCTGCACCTGTTCCCCAGGGAGCCGGCTTGAGTTCAGCTGGATGTCCTTGTGGGTAAGGCCCCTGCTGAGCACACTCCAGGGTCAACCGTCCGTGTCTTCTGTGGTTTCTCTCCCGGCTCAGAAAGCGTGCGCAGAGGGCTGGCGGCGCACTCCTGCCCCCGGGCCGGCCTGCTCTTGGCTTGACCGCGGCTCTTATGATTTTGTCTTGGGCCACTGTTCTCGGCCGCTCAGGCCCCCCTGCCCCAGCCCTCTACGCTTCGGGGCTTCTTAGGTGTCGACGATCCAGAAGAAATGAAACCACAGACTCGGGTCCTCCGTCGCACTGGCCACATCTCAGGTGCCAGCAGCCACGTGTGTATTTGGACAGTGCAGGTCTAGAACATTCCGTCCCTGCAGAAAGTTCTCCTGCACAGTTGCCCTAGGGGATGTTCTGAGACGATGACCTGTCTGTCTCCTGGTGTCATAGCTGCCTGGCCTCCGTGTCTGTCCAGTAGGGTGGAAAGGTCTGTTTCCTTGACTTCCGGGCTGACTGCCGGCTCGTGCCGGTGGTGGTGGTCTGACTGGCGTGTCACGTGTGGCCTAAGTGTGGCCAGGGCTCTGACTCCTGAGGGAGGATTTAGGTGTCTGTGTGGGCTTGCTGGGTACACTGGTTCTGAGCACCCGGTGCCAGTTCGGGGGTGCCCTCCACACCAGCACGCAGTTCTCCACGACGCCAGCTTGGTGTCCGGCCACTGGACTCCGTCCTGACGCTGCCCCCACAGAGACGGTGTCAGACCCGGCAAGACTGCCTCTGTTCTCTCAGACACCGGTCCGAAGTCTTCAGCCGTGCTCGTGACCAACCAGCTTTATGTCGGCGGTCCCCGCGAGCTGCTCAGGTTCAGTTCATGTGCTGGGGCAGCTCACAGAATTCAGGCAAACGCTACGTCTGCCATTTCTTTGAAGGAGCTGAGAAAGGCCGCTGGTGGACAGCCACAGGCGGAGATGCGTAGGGTCCCGCGTGCAGCAGCTTTCACCCCCGGGGACTGGGTGCATGTAGCTGTCCCCCACCTGGGAGCTCCCCGAGCCCCTTACTTGGGGATGTCACGGAGGCTTCCTCACAGAGGCCTGGCCAGTTGTCAGTTCCATCTCCAGCCCTTCTCTCGTCTGGAGAAAGGCAGGGCTGCTCAAGGTTCCAGTCTTCCGTTCCTGGCCGGTCCCTTCCTAGTCGGTCCCCTCCTAGTGTTCCTATCCCTTAGGACTCTCGGGTTCGGGAGCTGGTGCCAGGCCCTGGGGCAGAGGTCAGCGCACGTACTCTAACATTACTTCCCACGGGGGAGATCCATGTCATTTTCCCTCATGTTACACTATTACCACAAAAGTGGCCGAATTCGGGTTTTCCTAGAGGAGGCCTACAAGTGGTGTTTCAGTATGATTTCGACTGTCGTGAGCTTCTCAGTCGTCATAAAAGAGAAGGGCTCTGCTGTCCTTATGAGACTGGACAGCTCGCAGTGTCTCGTGGCCGGCCAGGAGCCCTGTGGTGAAGGCATGGGGTGTGCTGCCCACTGGTCTTGGGACCTGGGAGGGGTGTGCTGTGGCCCCTTGCCTGCTGGATCTGTGTGTCTGCGAGGCCTCGCCGCAGTGCGGATGGGGGAATGGCTGTCCCCAGTACGAACCTCAGCGGGCCTCACTCTGCCTTCCTGTGGGTTCTGGTGCCACTTTCCCCACCTGAGAGTTCCGTGAACCGCACGTCCTCATGCACGGGCCTGTTCTCCCTCTCCTGCCCAGGGGAGCCTGGGCGTGGTGGGTGGAGGTCGGGGTGCCGGCCGCCATTCTGTGTGCTGGGAGATCGGGCCGGCTCCTGGCTCCTCATTATCTCTATGAGCCCCAGTTTCTGGGCAAGAAAGACATAAATGCATCTCATCTCAGTCCCACATTGCTCTTGAAACTTGAACCTTGGCCCTTACGGGTATTAGAAAGTTCCGCCGTCTGAGCTCGTGACAGTTGCGCGCCGGTAGATCTGTATTGACTGTGTTGGAGTTGTTGATGTGCTGACGCAGCCGTCCTGGGAGTTCAGGTTTCAGTACCGGGGCCGGCTCTACGAAGCTGGACTTCGGAGCAGAAGTACACGGCAGGGCTGCCCGAGACCCCCTTTCTTGGGCTGGGTGAGCTGGTGGGAGAGCGGCGGCACTGGTGCTTCGAGTTGCTGGTCCAGACGATGGGCTGTCTGGGGCTCCGTGACGTGCTGCTTCCTGCTGGTGGGGCGGAGGGCCGGCCCGTGGTGTGGGGGCGCTGCAGCAGGGGCTGACGGGGCAGCACAGGGCCCAGCGTGCTCCTTTCAGGCACTCACTCTCCTCCCGGCGCTTTCCCTCTTGTCTTGGCACAGCTTCTACGGCACAGGCCTCATCGCCGGCCACGGCTTCACCAGCCCCGAGCGCACCCCTGGGGTCTTCATCCTGTTCGACGAGGACCGTTTTGGGTTCATCTGGCTGGAGCTGAAATCCTTCAGCCTGTACAGCAGGGTGCAGGCCACCTTCCGGAATGCAGAGGCGCCGTCCCCGCAGGCCTTCGAGGAGATGCTGAAGAACATCCAGTCCCTGACCTCCTGACGGGCCGCCTCCCTGCGGGCGGCCCCTGCGGCCCCGGGCCCTGCGCCTGGGAGAGGAAGCAGCACGCACTTTGGAGAGTTGGCCTCTGACCAGAGCACCCACCTCGTAGGAGTCTCGGCCCAGCCCCCCCGGACTCTTTGTACAGAGTGTGTGACGTTTGCGTGTGTCCTGTCAGGAGCTCGTGGGAAGGCTGACTGAGCATGTCTTACGGAAAGAAACAACCAGAAGAGGACTGATGGAGAGGGCCGGCTGCAGAGTTTTTGAACAACTCAAGTGGAGAAACTGGGTTTGCCCTCGGCCTGTGGATTTCGCGGACAGCCCGAGCGACCCTGGGGGCTGCACAGAGGCATCATGTGTGGGGTGTGCCAGCTGGAGGCAAGGGACAGGGGCTGCAGGCTGGCAGGGTCCTGGGGTGAGGGCAGTCTGGGTGGGGGGCAGTGTGTGCATAAAGGGAGCTCTGGGAGGGTCTGGAATGCTGGGCCAGGACCCTGGACTGAATTCCCATTTCTCTACTAACCTGCTTGGATTTTAGACAAACGCGGTTCAGCTCTGACGTGTCTGCGCAGCAGCGCAGGGGGCCCGTGATGTGGGCCGTAGGCAGTGGCGGCTTGCTTGCCCCGGTCTCTGCAGCTTTAGAGTCAGGACCTTCGCTGCAGCCAGTCCCACGCAGGCGTTTATTCGCACACCCCCCACCCACCTACTGCCCACACACTGGCACTGGCGTCAGAACCCCGAGCTCAGCCACTTGTTCCAGGACCTGCCCCGGAACTCGGCAGGGCCACGTCCGAAACAGCCCCGCGTTCCCCATGTGCAGGGCGCACCCGGTGCTGCTGTTTCCAGGCCTGAGCAGCAGAGCCGATGCGCAGAGGACCTTGGCCCCCCTCTGCAGGACGCAGGGCAGCTTTCTAGACGTCACGCCCATGGATGGAATGCACTGTGGACACCAGGGCCTCATGGGATCCTCCAGGGCGGGCACCCCGATGACGGACGCTCCTGCGGGTGCTGTGCCTGTGTGTCCTGCTGACACCTGCTTTTGGGGCCACCGTAAGGTCTCCGCTGATCTTAGTTTCTCCTGAGAACAGAGCCCGGAATGCACGCAGACCCCCAAGAATTCGTAGCAGCTCCGCCTCTGGCCTGCAGAGAGCTGTCCCCACGCTCACCTTCCATGGGGGTGGCTTCACGGGCATGGCAGACCGCCTGTCCCCCTCTGTGATGCTCGTCCTTGCTGGGCGGACTGTGCCAGGCCCCCACACTGGGGGCGAGGGACCCCAGGGAAGGGGGCAGCTTTGTGGTGCCTTCCTGTAGAGACCAACGTGAGATGTCCCATGAAACCTGTTTTCCTGACGAATTTCTCCCTGACTGGCCTTTTTTAAAAAATAAAAAGTCCCTATTGCTCTAGCTTCAGTACCTTTGGCAACTCTGGACTCCCTTTGCTTCCCAGAATCGTGGCGTGGGTGAGCTCTGGGGCATGTCCCTAAACGACAGACTTGTGAGGAGGTTCTTCCTGGCCTCCTGACTTGGGAGGGAGGCGAGCCTCTGGCCGGCTGTCGGAGACACCGTGGCTCACGTCCCACATCCGTCCAGCAGGTCCTGAGGCGCGGTCCCAGTTTTCGTGTATTCCGTAGGACTGAGCCTCCAGGCGCTGTCACCCCACCACCCTGGTGCCTGTCACTGTGTGTCCTGTGGCAGGCATGGCTGCTCCGGCATGGTGTCGCCAAGGCGTGAAGCCTCAGGGAGAACAGAGTGAAGGCCAGCGGGGCCTGCGGTGACCAACTCCACGTTCTGCCCCAGCCCGAGGCCGCCTCTTGTCTGTACGGCCCACTCAGACTGAAGATGAGCCTTTTTGATGAAAAACTCATCTTGAACCCAGACGGTAGAACCTGCCCCTGGAGCGTGGGCCTCTCCTTGGTTCCCCTAGCAGCGGCTGTTGGCTCCATTCCCATGGGTCCCTGTCTCTGGCGTTAGGCAGGGCCCCAGGGACCTGTGGGGCCGAACTGCTGGGCAGTGGCCTGGGTGAGGGCCTGTCACTGCACAGCAGGGCATCCTGCGTACTTCGTTTCCCACTTGGAAATTGCTTGCAGTTGGGTAGGGAGCGTGCAGAGCCCGTGCAAACCAGCCCCACTGGGCGTGCCTTAGCGCAGAGCAGGCAGCCGGCCCACCCGGGCAGCTTCCAGCCGGGAATTGGTTGCAGGTGAGGATTCGGAAAGGCAGAGGTCGTGGTTGGAAGCCTGGAGGCAGCTGGGGGTTGGGTAGCGCATGTCCCCATAAGGAACCTGAATGACTCAACTTAGGGACTGTCATGCCCATGTGGTGCTTGATTCGGGGCAGGTGGTGGGGGACCTGGATGGGTCTGGCCATCTTCCCCTGCTCGGCACCCCCTTACCGGCCACTGTGCTGCTGTGAGGTGGGGTCAGTCTGTTGCGGTCTGAGTGGCAGGAGGGGAGCCTCAGGTGCGTGTCTGCATACCTGGGCACGTGCCGTTCTGCGACTCGATAGGGAATGACGTGATCTGAGACGGCAAATGTCAGTCTGGAGATTCTCACGCGTCGGGGCAGCCTGGTCAGTGCGGGAAGCTTTTGCAAATGACCTTTTTTCTGGCTCTGACTCAGGCCTGGCGGTGTGTCTGGTTATGCGGCCTGCCCGGCTCAGACCTGCAGTGTCCGCTGCCGGGCGGCGGGTCTGGAGGCCTCATGGCGGTGGGTTCCAGATCCTCCCTCCCGCAGCCCAGACTGGGCCTCACTTCCCGGCCTCGCCCCTCTGTCCCTCCGTCAGGGCGGGGCTCACTGTGGCTCCCGCCGCTCCCTCCCTCACCTCCTGCCCCAACCCATGCAGCTCAGGCGGGGCGCCTGTACCCCTGGCATTCCTCTTGGGGAAGGAGAAGGATGGGCGCGTGCCCAGGGTGGGCTAACTTGAGAAGCCGGCCAGGCCTCCATCCCTGCTTTATGCAGATCACGCTCTGAGCTGGAGTTGGCCCGTCCGACGTTCTCTTTGCCTGAGAACCTGGGGTGTGCTGCTGTGGCCTGGTCAGGTAAGGCCCGTCGCTCAGCCAGCCCGTTCTGTGGCCCCAGTGGCTGCAGCGGTTCCGGGCTGGGGTTCAGATGGTGGGCGGCCTGTGTGTTCTCACGCTGCCCTCGTGCCCACAAGCAGTGATGGAGAGGAGCCTGCTTTAGTCCCTTGCCTTGGTGAACCCGGTCACGGGGATCTCAGAATTTCTGAGCTTCTCATGCTGCGCTGTCCGGTGTGTGGGAGATGAGCTCCCCTTGTAGGCCCGGTGCTTTGAGGAAGCGGCCCTGTTCTGTCTTCGTGCTCTAACTTTGAGGAATGCTTACAGGAACGTTCTCAGCCCTCCCTGGCTTGTGGCTCGTGCACCTCAGTGCGCGGGCAGTCCCAGAGGTGACTGTACATCCTCAGAAGTATTTCGAAAGTAGAAATAAGCCACGGTGCCGTCAGTTAGCCTGCAGCTGCGAACGGGAACGAGACCGTGCCCACTTATCGAGAGCTCTGTGTCATTTATGGCTCAGGGTCCTGCCGGCCAGCCTTTGGGAGGCGTGGGTGACTGGCAGTGACCCCGGGGCTTGGAAGACAGCCCCCCTGCTGGGCCCTTTCTGCGCTCACAGGGACACCCACCAAAACATAGGGAGGGGTCCGAACCTTTGCTTTTTCAGCCTAATTTTGCTTTTTGGTTGTTCTTTGAGATCATGTAGCCTCCTTGGAGAAGAAACCCATTTCTGCTGCTTGATCTTGAAATCCCACGCCCTAACAGCTGACAGGTGAGGTGGGGGAGCTGCTGTCCCTCTGGGGCGTCTGCTGTGGTGTAGGGTGGGCTGGAGCAGGGACGGTGCCCCCGCGGCAAGGCCAGGACCCAAGGAAGCAGCTGCTGGGAGCCCGTGCCCAGTGTCAATGGGATGGGACCACCGTGTGGGGCTGTTTCTCCGTAAATCAGTTTTTGGAAACCTCGTTGTGTGCTTTGTAATTGTTTTTTTGGGACGTGATTCAGACGGAGGCCGGAGCCACGAGCAACGGGAGGTGGGGGCTGAGGGCCAAAGGACAGGACTGGATCCCTGTGAGGTGAGGGGCCCCAGGAGCCTCTCACACCTGTACCTGACAGCATTTTAAATTTCCTCGTTGTGGAATGAAGTGGTAAGTGATCCCCGGATTCCTCCCTCTGATCTCGGCTTGCTAAGTGTTCCCGTCACCGACCCAGTGCCCCTCGGGGACCTGGGGCCACCGTGGGGTTTCCTCAGTCTGAACTGAAGCCGAGTTTGCCTTTTCTGAAAACGGTAAGAACGAGACGCACGAGGGTGGGGGCTGTGCTTTGTGCGCACATAGCTGGGGGTCTCGTGTCAGGGTTTTCTGTTTGTAAAGGTAATATCCTTTTAAAGAAACGCAAGAATTTTTTAAAAAATTTTTTTTTTTTGACAGAGGGAGATCACAAGTAGGCAGAGAAGCAGGCAGAGAGGGGGAAGCAGGCTCCCCATCCAGCAGAGAACCCGATGCGGGGCTCGATCCTAGGACCCTGGGATCATGACCTAGGCTGAAGACAGAGGCTTAACCCACTAAGCCACCCAGGTGCCCCAAGAAATGCGGGAACTTAATACAGGCAGTAAAAGTACCTTATGTTCCTGTTCACAGGCGGGAGGATTCCCCTCTTCTGTCTGGGCAGTGGCTTTACCCTTCAGCTCCCCTGGAAGAAGGCTTCCTGGTCCTTCACCTGGGGGAGGCTGTGCTGGGCAGGGCCCTGGCCCAGCTCCCCATGTGTCCTGCGGGCCCCTGGGCCCCCTTTTGTGGCTTTCTGTAGCCTGGCCTCTGGTGGGGATTTAGGTCACTGCATACGACCCCAGCCAGCACGAACTGAAAATCCATGTGTGCTGGAAGGGTGCCTTCCCAGCACCTGGTTTTTGGGAACATATGGCTGCAGGGGACGGTCTCTCTGCTCACGTTGAGGGCGGCACCTACAGTCCCTCCCCACACCTGCCCTTCTGTAGATGCCCAGCCCTGGGATGAACAGGAGCTTCTTGGGGAGCAGAGCAGAGGGCAGGAGGTCGTGGACTGCTAGGACACATGTGGGGAGTGCTAGAGGGAGGCCTGAGAAGTAACCCAGTCAGTGTTCCACCCCAGATGGTCCTGCTCTCCCCAGCGGGCACATGCCTGTGGCCCAGGCCCAGCCACAGACCAAGGATCTTTATGGGGACCAGCCCCCACTGTTGGCTCAGCCCCTCATGACCCCTGGGGCTATGGCCCCGGCTGCTTGTTTGGAGTCTTCTCTACTGGGCACTGAGTCTCTGTGTGTGGGGCCATCCCATGCTGTAGGGCACTGAGCATCATTCCTGGTCGTCTGATCATGGCAACCCAAAGCGTCTGCTGACATGGCCGGTGTCCCCTGTGGGTCGTCACCTTGTGGAGAACCACTGGGTCAGTACCTGCACGTTGTGCCCCAAACACGGTGCCGCACGTTGTGGACACAGCAGTGAACAACCAGTGGGGGGTCTTTGTCCTGCACAGATCACAGCACAAAATGTCCCCAAATGGGCATGGTGGCCTCCTGTGCATACTTGTGGGCACCCTCAAGTGTGGTCTATCCCCAGTGCAGTGGGAGGTCAAGGCCAATGTGGACGCGGGTACACTTGGACCTGTGGTACCTAGCTCAGGCGATGCTTGGGCCAGCATCTGCAGGGCCATGGCGGTGGGTGAGGTGCTATGTCCTCACCTGTCTCCCTCAACCCAGGAGGGACAGCACTCCCAGACCCTCAGCAGGGGCCTAGGCGCTGCATCTATCTGTCTGTGCTTCAGACTGTGGGCTCCTCCCAGGTCCAGCACTGCCTTCTCCGGCACATTGGCCCTGGCGCCTGGTGGTCAGGAGGAGTTGAGGTCCGTGTGTTAGAAGTAGTGCCGCCGGCCACTTGGACCGACAGGCTGGCCCCCTGTGGGGCGGCCGGCTGGGAGAGCGAGGGAGATGCCTGCCCGGGCCCTGGGATGCTGAGCCCCAGCCCCAGGGGAGAGGGTTTGAGTACCGGAAGCTTCCGAACTGCGCCCCCCCGCCCCCGCCAGGGTTCTGATGCTGCCGAGTGGTGGCCTGCCTGTGGCTGTCTTCCATGTAACCGTCCTCTCCTTTCCCAGCATCTCTCGGGAAGGGATGCAGAGGAACGTGGCTTTCAACAAACGCCGTCCCTAGCTGTTCGGTGAGAAGCGATTGAGCTGTCCTTTTGTTTCTTGGTTAGACTGTTACAGCGTCTGTGAATGTGCAGCGTGTACACGTCTTTTGTGTGTGTGCGTACGGCTGTGAACAAGCCCCCCAGTCGGGACACAGGGCCTCCCATCCCCTTCAGAGTCCCCGGTGCTTCCCCTTCACAGCCGGCACCCCGCCCTGCAGCTTTGCCTTTCTCAGGAAGTTGGGTTTCCAGAAGAGAGCACGACGGCGAGGGGTGCTTGTCAGCCTTTTTCCATTATCCTCTCCCTCCAAGGAGCCTTTCTAGACGTTTTTTTCCTAATACTCCCCAGGACATTTTCACACCACGGATAGGCCGTGTGAATATGTGGGTCTACTTATGTGCACGTGTGCGTGCACACCCAGACGGGCTCAGACGGCCGTGTCCTGCAGGCAGGGAGGGAGGCTGGGGCTCTAACTGGGAGCCCCCAGGAGCCCCGACTGCCACACTGAGAAGGGACTTCTGATGAGAAGGTGGAGGTGGGAGGTGCCCCAGAGGCTGCCGCGAGGGTTCGGGTTAGAACTGGCATGGCCTGGGCAGCGACCAGAGTCTGGATGAGGAGTCGTGGACAGTGGGATGTGGGGCTTGGGGAATGGGACTGGAGAACTGGGGTGCAGATAGGATTCCACTCTTGTCTGAGTGTGCTACTCGGCCAGATGCAGTCTCAGGGGTCCCCCCTGCTAGTGGCTTGTCTCTGGGGCTCAGCTCACCAGGGCCCCTGTGACCACTTGGTGGACAGCAGGAGTCCAGATGCTGGCTCAGGGCTCCTGCCGTCCCCAACTGAGGGTCCAGGCAGCAGAGGAGGGGAGCCCTGAGCCCTGCAGTGGATGTGCTGGTCAGCCCTTCTGCAGACTCGTTCACAGGGTGGCTGCTGAGCACCCCCATGGACCATGTCCCGACCTCCCCTCAGGCTTCCTCTAGGACTCAGGCTGGGGACAGGCTGTGGAGCCCGGGTGAACGGCCCTCCTCACCACGGAGCCTTACTGCCCCTGCTTCTAACATGCCACAGTTCTGCTGGGAGGCAGGCTCCCACAGGGCGCCAAGGATGCGGGGAGACATGGTGTGGAGCTACGGCACCGAGCCCCTCTCCTAGAGGACACTTCAGGGATTTCATGGAAAGCATTACGATGGGAGTCCTTGGTGCGGGGGTGAGACGGTGACAGCTGTCTGCAAATGAACACACTCTCCCTGAGCCTAGGTTTCTGGAGCGGCCTTCGTCCCTTTCCTGGGACTCTGATGATGGTAAGGATAGTGGTGGTGCCGTGTCCCCTGGCAGAGCGCAGGACATGGTGAAGGAGAAGGAAAGGGAGCCCGTGTTCCACAGCACATTGAGGACAGAGTTCTAGAATGTCACAGTTGCAGAGGTGGGGGGAACAAGCGGGGACGGCAGCGCCTGCAATCCCACAAGGAAAGGTAAGGGTTTAGGGCACCCACCTTGCACAGTGGGCACCGGTCACATACATAGGGCCCCAGTCAGAGTGAAAAAGGGAGTCCTGGATCCTGGGGCTGTTAATACACTACCCAAGTCGGTGGCCCCTGGCGTGACTGTGACTCAGACTGGACTGATAAGGGATATTTCAAAGAGACCCCAAAGGGCCCCCGGTGAGGGACATGAGCGTACATCAGGAATGTAACTTTGAGCCCCATGCTGGGTGTAGAGATTACTTAGAAAGTTCCAAAAAAAATTTTAAATCCCATTTTTACCAAACCCACAGGATTTAGCATTGGAGAGCTCCCCAGTGCCTGTCATGGGTCCATCAGGCAAGGTCGCTGTGTGGTCACAAACCCCACAGCGGCCCCACCTGCAGCACAGAAGCTCAGATACTTGTTCCAGGGGCACAAGTCCCTGGCACTCTCCGCCTGCTTCCAGTCGTCGCCGTTGGGCAGTCACAAGCGGACAGCCATAGTGTGTGAGTGCTGTGGGGCTAGGGGCATGCCCTGTGCTGGCTGTGCCCGCCTCAGCGGCCCACCTTGTCCGTTCCCTCGAGCCAGGTCAGATGGTCCCCTCCGGTCTGCTGGTCCCCCGGTGCCAGGCCTCTGTGGGGCCCCTGCTAGCCCAGGTTGCTCCTGTGCAGGTCATACCAGGTGGCCTCTCGGAGCAGTGGCAGGGGGTAGGCCCAGGGCAAGCCCCACTCATCATGCTTTCAGCCAGGGACCTTTGGTTGGTTCACGCACTGCACAAGTGCATCGCGGCTCTGGGACTCTGCAATCTCTGCTGCTCCTACCTGAGGGCTTTGGAAACGAAAGCCCGACAGAAGCCTCTGGCAGCCACAGGCTCCTCTGGTCTCACGTCCCTCCTCTGAGGTGGTGGCAGTGAGCCAGCCCGTGCCTGGAGGAGGAGAAAAGGAAAATACCGGGGGAAAGTAGGATCCGCCCACTCCAGTGATGACAGCTGACTTGCACCAGGCGGTGTACTGTTTGCCAGGCGATCTGACCTCCAGCTTCCTGGGGCTTGGTCCCTGCTCATCAGTCTTCTACCGCTGGCCTCAGGCACGGAGAAGTGGGGTGACTCGCCTGGTACACACAGTGAGGGGGCGGCCGGCAGGGACTGGGGTCAGGCCCGTGTCACTCTGGTTACTCTGGACCATCCAGGCAGGTGTGCTGTGCGGGAGGCACTGGGTTTCCGCCCCGGGGTCATTCACGTGGCGTCCTGTGCCTGCTTTGGGGTCTGGCTTCTCCGCACTGCCGTGTGCCCTGCGTGCATGTGTCCGTTCCTCCGTGTGGAAACGCAGCCGACCTTCCTTCCATTCTTCCCAGCCGCAGCGGCCATTCGGGTTGTTCCGGCTCAGAGTGGCCGACCTGGCAGGGGCTGCTGGCCTGTGCCTTCCGCCGCGCGGAGTGCGCCCTTCTCCAGGGTGTTCCTGGCCAGGAGCCCTGGGCCACGGGCACTCACGGGCTCTGAACACCGCGGAGCGGTCAGCCCGCACGGTGACACTGCTCCGGGGGCCGCACCGGCGGTCCCGGCCAGCACGTCCGCGGTGAACCTGCTGTCCATTCGTCGGTCCTCCCGGCCATTCCCGGGGAGGGGACGTCAGCGTGCCCGAGCGTGCAGGGCGCGCGAGACTGTCCCGCACCGCGGCCGCGTCCCGGGGGCTCCGAGGCGGCGGCGACGGCGGGAGCGCACTGCGAGGCGGGCACGGGCGGGCAGCACCCGTGGATCCCGGCCGGTGACGTGAACCGCGCAGGGCCGGGCGGACGTCCGCGGCAGTCGCCCACCCGTCCCCCGGGTCTCTCCGGGGGCCGCACCGGGACGGGCCGCGGCACCACAGCGCACACCGACACCCTTGTCCGAGCGCCCGCCCGCGTACCCGACGCGCGCACCGGGACCCCACAGCCGCGGCTCCCCGACAGGCGCGGCCCCAGGGCTCCCCAGGCTCGCCCCGCCCGAGCCCCGGGGGCTGAGGCACGACGCGGGTCCAGACGCGGGGCGCGCGGCCGGATCCGAACTCGAGGAACGCAACGTGCGGCTGCGGGGCGCCGCGCGGGCAACAGCCGGCGGCCCCGGGGGGCGGAGACGCGGCGGAGCTCCCGCGGGAGGCGGTGGGGGCGTTCCCCGCGCGGGGGAGCGGCGTACGCTCCGCCCCAAGCCCTCCCCGTGACCCATCGAGCCCGCGGCCCGCGCCGCCAGAGGCCAATCAGCCGCCAGATAAGGGCACATGCCTAGAAGGCAGCGCACGATTGGCTGAGCTCGGGGGGACCCAGCGGCGCCCCACGGCCGTTGGGCCGGAAGGGCGGGGCCTGAGGCGGCCAGCGGGCGGAAGGGCGGGGCCCTAGATGGGCGGTCCCCGTGAGCGTGCGTGCCTGCGTGCCCGTGCGTGCCCGTGCGTGCGCGCGCGCCGCTGGCGGGGAGGAGCCAGACGCGTGAGGGCCGGCTCGACTGTCGTCACTCGCCTCACGATGGTCACCACCGCCTCCTCCGCAGCGGCTCGGCCGGCGTCGCGGCGGGCACTTCCGGGAGCCCTCGGGTGTCCGTTGGGTCTGTCGGCACGCACTCCCCCGAGCGCGGCGCGGCAGGCAGGTGCGTCCCTGAGCCCCGCTCGCCGGGCCGTGGACGCCGCAGCCGGGGCGGCCCCAGCCGCGTACCCGGGCCCCGGTCACTGCGGCCCCCCGGTGGCCGGAGCGCGTAGGCAGGGCGGAGGGCACGCCCGCGCTGACGTAAGCACCCGACGGCCGCGTCGTGTTTCCCGACCGAGGACCCGGGGGGGGCCCTGAGGCTCGGGTGCGTCCCCCGGGTCGTGGTCAGGACGGACCGTCCGTCCGTCGGCGGCGCTTCCCCGGCGGGGAGGAGCTGCTGTTGCCCCGGGGTTGGCCCGAAACCCCGGGATGAGTCCGTCCGGCTGACCGGTGCGCGCGCCGAGAGAGCCGGCGTCCGGCGGGGTTGGGGTCCGAGAGCCGCTGCCGCCCGCCCGGCCCGGCCCGGCCCGGCCCAGGCCGCGGGAAGCAAGCGGCAGGCGGGGGGCGGCGCGGGGGACCCGAGAGCGCCGGGTCGCCGAGAGGGTTCGCGTTAGGAGCAGGGACGCGCCCTCGGCGGAGAGGCGCTTCCCGGTTCCCGGGTGCACCCCGACCCCCGCCTTCTAGCCGCGTGTGCCGGGGCGGGGGCGGGTCCTCTCTGCGGGCCGCTCCCGCTTCGTCCCGGGCGCCCTGGGGCCTGTGCGTGGGCGGCCTCTCGGCGCGGACCCTGCCCGGCGTGCCCCGGGGCCGGCGCGAGCCCCTCCCTCCCTGCGGCGCGGCGACCCCACTGACCCGGGAGTCAGTTCGGCGGCGCTGGCGCAGGTCCTCACCCCGCAGCCCCCCTCGCCCTAGCCCCGCGCGCGGAGCCCAGCACTAAGTCTCGTGCCCTCGCTTTCCAGGGAGAGCCGGCCGCAGCCCTTCGGGAAGGAGGCGTGCCCCGGTCGGCCTTCGGTAAGGGCGGCAGGCCCTGGGCAGCCGCGGCGGGAGCGTGGAGAGGGTCCGCGGACAGCAGCTCGCGGGGACGGTCCCACCCGGGGTCTGTTTCCGGCGCGTGATCCTGTGAGGGGCCGCCCGCCGCCCCCCAAGCCCGGGGAGGACACCGCCTTCCCCCGCGCTCCTGCTCCTGGCATCCGCTTCTCCCTCCGACCCCGCAGGGGGTGACCCCGGCCCTTCCTGCGGGTGGGTGGGCATGCCGAGGGCCGCGCGGCAAGGGTGTGGGGGCCGTCGTGCGGGAGAGCGCTGCCGGCCGCCCGCTCCCCTGCAGCCGGTTGCAGGCCCCAGCCCCGCTCCCGTAGCTCGGCAGGACGTGCGGGGTCTGCAGGCTCTGCCGCCCCCAGCGGACTGGGGAGAGCGGACTGGGGGGAGCGGCCTCGGGAGACGGAGCCGTGGTAGCCCGCGCTTTCCCAGCTGCACGCGGAGCTGGGGCCCCGCTGCTGGCCCTGGGCAGCCTGCCTCAGCCCTGGCTCTCCAGGCTGGACCCCTGTTCCAGGGAGCTCCTTGGTGCGCGTGGCCCACGGGCAGCAGGTTTCACGGGCAGCAGGTTTCACGCGGTCTTTTCTGTGTCTTGCCCAGATGTGTCCTGTTCCCGGCGCTGTCCCTCGAGAGCCCACCTGCTGTGAGTGCCAGGCCAAACTCGGGGGCTTCCTGCCGGTGCCCAGGGTCGAGGCGGCATTGCCTTACTGGGTCCCTTTGTCCCTGAGACCCCGAAAGCAGGTAGGTGACGTGGGCCAGGGCTGCTTCGTCTGAGTCCAGGGTGAACCTCGGGACCGGTCACCCCTCGAAATTGTAGATGTGTTATGAGCGATTTCTTAAGATTTCGGGGAGACAGTTTGTATGTTTTTTTTTTTTAAATCCAGATTTTTCCCAAGAATTAGGTGTGTGGAGTCACGACTGAGGTGTGGTAAGTGCTCGTGTGGAAGGGGTTCAGTCTGCTGCGTCCGGCAGACGTCCACTGTGAGACCGCTGCTGCCGCTGAGCTGTCCCGAGACGGTTCCCTGTGCCCCTTCGTGACACCCCAGCCCGCCCTCCCCGGCGTCCCCGCGCGACCACGGATCTGTTTCCGGCACCCCAGATCAGTTCGCGTTTCCTCGGGTTTTCTGTGGACGGAACCGTACAGCAGGTCCGCGGTGGCCTCGGTCACTCCACGCGACTGTTTCTGAGCTTCCTCCACGTGGTGGCCGCGTGGTGCCGGGTCGTGCATCGGATGGCCATGCGGCCCTTCGTCCGGTGAAGGAAACGGGCCCCGTCTCCACAAGTTCTGTCCATGGCAAGCAGAGCTGCTGGGGACGCGTGTGTCCAAGTCTCCGTGCGAACGCGCGTTCTTCTCTCCAGGGCACACACCTCGGAGCGGACTTGTCGGACCGTGGGGCGGGCGCGTGTTGAACTGTGCTCCGCGGTGGTTCTCATTGCACGTCCCCAGCGGCAGCGTGTGAGGTGCCGGTTCCTCCGTGTCCTCGGAGACCCGTGGCTTGGTCCGGCTTGTCGGTTGTAGCCATCTTGGTCTGTGTGTGTCTCGCTGTGGCTCTGTTTTGTGTTTCCATAGTCATTAGTGACGCTGAGTGGTCTCTCCGTACGCTGTGGCATTTGCACGTCTTCTTTGGTACGTGTCTCTTCAGATGTTGTGCCCATTTAGAAATATCTGGTTGGGGGCGCCTGGGGGCTCAGTGGGTTAAAGTCTCTGCCTTCGGCTCAGGTCATGGTCTCAGGGTCCTGGGATCGAGTCCCACATCGGGCTCTCTGCTCCGCGGGGAGCCTGCTCCCCCCCGCCCCCGGCCCACTTTTCTGCGTACTTGCGATCTCTGTCAAATAAATAAATCTTAAAAAAAAAATTTGGTCGTTTGCTTTTTTCTTTTTTAAGTTACGGAGTTTTGAGAGTTCTTCGTGTATTCTGGGTGTGATGGCGCCTCCTGTCGTACCCGCTTGTGTGCTTGAAAGCATCTCTCTGTGGTTCTGGCTTGTCCTCTCGTTCCGTGGCTGGCGTTTCGCACAGACCCTCAGTTTTAAAGCGGCCGAGCCCACTTGATCAGTCTGATCCTTTTCCGGACCCTGCGGCGCTGGGACGTGCTGTGCAAGGATTCCCGAGATGTCCTAGCGTGAGCCGAGGCAGAAGGGCCCCCCCGCGTTTTCTTCCAGACGTGTTAGGGTCTACAGTCACGTTGAGGTCCGCGGTCCACTTTCAGTTCGCTTTGTGTGCGGCTGGGTGTGGGTTGAAGGTCCGTCGTTTGCGTCGTGGTGCCCGGTTGTGCCAGTGCCACACGCCTTCTCCCCGGGCCGGCCCTTGCACCGTTGCCAGAAACGAGCTGTGCGTGTGGCCGCGGGTCTGTGTCTGGACCCTGTTCGTCCGCTTCTCCGACCGCCCGCTCGCTGCCACACCGTCTCCGCCGCGCGGCTTCACAGGGGGCCGGTGCCTCCGCTGCCGGTTCCCCTCAGGCCACTCATTCTGGTTTCCTTGCGTTTCCGTGTGCATTTTGGAGTCCGTCTGCCAGTTTCCACGGCAGCTGTCCTGGCCTGGAGTGTCCTCCCTGCTCCTGCTCCCCCGCACCCCAGTGCTCATTGTGTCCGCGGGACGGCCGCGTAGCGAGGCTACGGGCAGGACGGCTCTGCGCTCCCAGCTCCGTGCGTGCCGCGGAGAGCGTGCCCAGTGAGCACCATCACTCGCTTGGTGGGGGGCGGAACTGGCCCAGATGTGCCTGTCCCGTTGGGCACTTGTCGTGCTGGCAGGAGGTGGGGGTGGACAGAGTTTCCTGGGTTCTCCGGGACCTCTTCCATCTCCTCCGGATGAGCTTTCCGCCCCTCGGCCCTCCCCTGTGGGCCCTGTGCTTTGCAGCTTGTCGCACGCCTGCTCTGGGCCACATCCCCTCCGCCTCAGGAAGTCAGCAGGGTCCGTGCACAAGCAGGTTTTATGGCCTTTCTAACATGAGACGTGAGCGCGTGGCGGGAACTTGACCGTGGTAGGGGGGATACCTGACCTGTGCCTACCCTGAGGCTTCCCCGTGTGGCCCAGAGATGGGCTGTGCGTGTCTTCTTTCTCTAGGGACATGTAACACATTGCCCAGCTGCCTGCCTTCAGACTGCAGGCCCTGTCATCGTGAGGGGCTCAGCTGGGTGGCCCGGCCCCACCTTTCCCTGATCTTGGGGCCACTGTGCAGGCTCAGACGTTGTAGAGACCCGTGTGGCCTCTTTGGCCAGACCTGGCTGCTATCACGTCCCTCTTGTCCATGGGCCAAACCAGTGCATGGCCTAAGGAAAGTCGGGGGTGGGCTCCACGCTGCCCTCCTGCTGGAAGGAGTGGGGGTCACAGGGCAAAG
Organism: Pteronura brasiliensis; assembly: GCA_004024605.1. Taxonomy (NCBI): domain Eukaryota; kingdom Metazoa; phylum Chordata; class Mammalia; order Carnivora; family Mustelidae; genus Pteronura; species Pteronura brasiliensis. The sequence goes on from PJEN01000239.1 coordinate 461,938, forward strand.
GGCAGAGCTGTGGGGAGGGTACAGAATGGGCCAAGGCCGCGATCCCCCACAACTCATGCCCGGGAGTCGTGGCACGTAGATTCTCTGTTCAGCCCGCTGCGCCGCAAGCTGTGTTTCCCACGCCACGTCACGCCCCTGCATCCGCTCTTGCCAGGGCAGACAGGTCTGCCTCGCCCTTTCCAGAGGCTGTCCCATTCCCTGCTGTCCCCGTGTCCCTCCCAGAGAGGCCCCTGGGCTCTTGGGCCACTGTGGCCATGCTGCAGCTAGTGTAGTCACAAGCGTCGTCTGGCAGACGCTCACGTGTCCCAGAGCGAGGTTGCTGGACCGGACGCTGTCCGTGATAGACCCTGACCCGTGTTTTCAGGAAAACTTTGGAGCCAAGAACCCTGAGGCTCAGAGAGGCTAGATGTTGTGCCCAGGAGCCAGTCCTGGAGGCCTGCAGGCTCAGGACAGAGCCATGTTGCCTGCCTGCGATTCACATGTCCCACGTGGCAGCCATGCAGACCTCCCACGGCAGAGATGCCGGTGGCCCCTGGGAATGTCGTGGTGGGAGGCTTCTCTCTCAGCTGGGTGGTTGGGGTGGGCCTGTGCAAGGGCACAGAAGAGGAGCTCCCTGGGGCCTTGTCCCAGGGTGAAGATTTCTGGGGCACAACCCCTTTGGACCTTCTCTTCCCTCCCCCTTTGTTAGATCCAAAAGATGGTCCGGTTTTATATCCCCAAAACCTCCGAGACATGCCCCTGCTCGTGCCACCGCTTTGGGGGCCGGCTCCCGATGCCTAGGGATCAGGCCGTGATGCCCTACTGGGTGCCCCAGATCCTGAGGCCTCACAAGAAGGTAAGAGGGAGGGTCACGGTAGTGAGGCCCCAGAGGGACCTGGAGATGGGTGGAGGGTGCTGGGTTCTTTCCCCACAGGGGCATCCTGTGGTGTCCGGGGTCTCCTGGAAGGCACAGTGAGGGCAGTAGAGTGCAGGAGGTGGGCATGTGCAGGGGAGGACCAGCTCGGTGTCCTGGGGGTGCCGGGAGGGTGGGTCGCACTGCCTTCTGGAGGGGTCCCTCATTGCTGCCTCTACCTTTAGTGTCATCTCTCCTGCCTCCTGCTCTTCCTCCTTCTGCTCCACCTCCCTCACCTTGCCTCAGTGCCCTTTCCAGCCCTCTGGGCATCCCTGGAGGCGGAGGGCAGAGCCAAGAAGGACCAGCACTCTGAGTTACTGTCTCGGGTTTTCTGCTCTTTCTGGCACTCCCAAGGCTCTGGGTTCCAGGGCAGTGACTACTGGGGTTGCTGGCCAGGTCCAGGCCTCCTCAGTCCCACGGCCCCTTCTCTCCCATGCTTTCTGGGTGTTCTGGGTGGTCGGGAGAGGCTTCCTTTCTGCCTTCACCCACTTATCGTTTGCTGGTTTTCTCATCAAGAAGCAAACTGTCCCCAGAATTAAGACTCAGAGGCATATTGGAAGGGGACCATGGCTTGTATTCTGAGCCGGCCACAGCCCTTTCCTGGTTTCCAGCCAGATCCCTGGGCCCACCTTTCTGTAGGCCACCAGGCCGGGCTGACACATCTGTCCCCGTTCTTCTCTTTCAGGTGGCGGGAAGGCAGCAGAGTCGTAAAGGCGCACAAGGTACCCGAGCACACGTGTCTCATCCCCTCACTCCCCGAGGAAGGTGGGGTCTCGTGGTGGGGACGGGCAGACTTTTCTCACCCCCAGATGTCTGTAAATCAGTGATGGCCGTGTGGCGCACAGACCGCGTCTTCACCCCCTTGTCTTAGCAGGCGTCACTCGCCACCTCCCACGTTCCTGCAGTGAGCGAGAGAAGCCTCACGCTCTGACAGTCTGTCTGCGTCGGCCTCCGGGGTGAAGCCGATTTGCAGCCTGGAGTTCGATGGTGTCTGAAGTGTATTTTCTTTTAAGCTCGAATCTTGCATAGTTCACGACACTGTGCGTGTGTGTGCGTGTCCAGTGTATACGTACACACGCGTGCCGATGACCTGGTAAGTGTATTTGCTCACGGTCTGGTACGGCTGCCTGCGCTGCAGGAGGCAGGACGCACTGCACGTGATGACCGCGTAGCGAGGCACTTGTCCGTTCTGCGGCGCACACACGTGTGTATTCGAGAGCTAGTGTGCACGCGTGCACGCGTTTCCGGCAGTGGTAGCGCACACTTCACATCCGTGTGTGCTGTAGCGCGTCTGCCGCAAAGCCTGGTCGGAGGGGCATGTGTTTGTGAGCTGGTGTGTGCTCGTGCCCGCCCGTCAGCCGAGGGATGACCTCTCCATCCACCTTTGCTTTCTTTGTCCCTAAAACAAGTGGGTTGGATGGCTCTGGGAGGCCATGTCCAGTGCCGATGGCCAACGTGGGTGCTTCCTCTGTGTTGCGTGAGAGCCAAGGAATGGGTGTGGGGGGTGATTTGGATCAGGTCCTTCCCTTGCCTGGCTGTTCCCGTGCTCTGCGTGGTGAGCCCCTGTGCTGGAATCTGTGAAGGAGGGCACGGATGGACGCCGGCTGGGACTGGGGGCTTGTGGTGGGCGAGCAGTTTGGCCTGCCCGGGAGCCAGGAGCGGAGGCTGGGTGGGGAGTGCCCAGGAAACGAGTGGCCACCAGCCAGCATGCCCAGCTCTTGATGCTGCACAGACACGTGCTTTCCCGGGTCTAAGAGTCACACGATGAGCAGCCGGATGTACGCGGCTTTTGTCGGGGCAGTTCAGACGCATCTGTCGAATTATTTTTTGAGCTGTGATTGCCATAGAATGCTGTATTAGTTTCAGGTGTACAGTGTAATGGTTTGAAACTTACTTTCGATACATTTTTGCGAAATGATCAACATGGTAAGTCTAGTTAACATCTGTCACCTCATATAGTTACAAATTTTTTTTCTCCTGACGAGAACTTTTAAGACCTACTCTCTTCGCAACTTTGAGAAATACAGTACGGTATTATTAACTCTGGTCACCGTGCCGTACCTTAGAGCCTCAGGAGGTGTTTATTTTTTAACTGGAAGATTGTATCTTTTGACCACTTGACCCATTTCTCCCATCTTTCAGTTTTTGTAACGCGCGTCGTCTTTACTCCAGCAAGCCCTTGTCAGGGGGACGTCTGGTAGACACTCCGACGTGTCTGTCTGTCTGCAGCAGTGGTGTCCTTGGCAGGTGTCCGAAGCAGCTGAAACGTGTCCTGCGGGAGGATGGACGTACGTGAGTGTGTGTATGAAATGTGGCACCTGCCATGGAGAGCTCGCAGCCCTCAGGAGCGACAGGAGGGAGCCCCGGACACACTGCGGCGAGGAGAAATAAGCTGCTGCTGGCTGCGGAGTTGGCCCCCACTCCTGCGGCCCCGAAAAGCTGAAGCCTCGTGTGGATGTGGATGCGGGCTGGGGGTGTGTGTCTGGGCTGACAGTCACGGTTACCGTGTGGGTGGGAAGACAGGAGTTCAGGAACCCACGAGCGAGACGGGGGGCTGGACGAGCAGCAGAGCCGACAGCAGCAGGCTGGCTCCGGTTTGGGGGAGAGAGCCAGAGTCCCTTTACGAGAGGAACCACAGCGGGAGGGCAAGAACAGTTGGAGAGACTGCTCTTTTAACTGTGTAGTCACACGTTTTTATGGGTTATTTTTATTGGTGGTTTTTGGCTTTGAATACTCTGCATCTTTAGGAAAAGCTAAAAGCTCAGCTTATTGTTGAATCATGTGCACCAATTTGATACATTTTCATAAGCCGGTATTAACTTTTCTCCAGTCCTTGTTTAATAGCTCAGGCAGTTTTTACGAATGATGAGTCGAGCCCTCACCCGTTCAGGCCAGAAGATGTTCCCGGGACAGGACTGAGAGCCCAGGGCTCACTGGCAGCAGGACAGTTAGGATTGGTCTCCGTTAAGCTTTGTATAGAATGATATAAAAATATGATTTAAGAAAAGCAATATAAAAATACTTTCCTTAGCTTCAAACCCAGATTCTTTCCATTTTAAAGAGAAAAATCTGTATTTCTCATCTTGTATTTTTTTTGTAAAGAGGGGGCTCATCTGCTTTTCTTCCCTATGTTTTTGCAGTAGGATGGAGAAAACAGTGTATTTCATATCAAGCATGCTTTTACCCGTTAGTGTAATTGGAGTAGTGACGTGCTGTGTGATGTGACAAAGTTTGCTGTGGTGGGTGACGCATAACACGGTGTGACCCGTAGTCATGATACATTAGCGGTGTAACGTCAGTAAGGTGTGGTATCGGCAGGCTCCCACGTTGACCGAAGCAGATCTCAAAGGCTCGTGTCAGGGAAGTGGAAACACTGGAATCCCATTTGTGGTTGTGGTTTCCAGATACTCATACCCCATTTTTCCATCGCTAAGTTGTACCCATTCACAGCTTCTTGCCAGTCTGTTTCATCTGAGCTGCACCCACTGGTTCCCTCATCCAAAAACAAAACAGAAGATTAATGGGAAACACATCCCAGCTAAATTCTGAATTCTCTCGTCCGTAACTGGCTCATCGTGTGGCTGTAAGGGATAGAGGCGCTGGCAGGAGCCCCACAGCCAGCCCAGAAATAAGTAAACAGCAGTGTTCTCTCCGTCTGCATGGGTGTCGGTCGGTCCACACTCCCGGGGCTGGGACCAGCCTGGCTAGGACACCTGGTGTCCTCACCCTGGGTTCTGGAGGCTTCTCCCGTGTGTGGTGTGCACGTGCGGTGCTCCGCTCAGTCTGCCCAGGGCCTGACTTGCTTTCTCGCCTAGAACCCCCCCTGGACCTGCACTCCTGCTACAACCGCTGGCGGATCTGCTGCGACAGGCGCCTCCTCCTCAAGTGGCAACAGCTCCAGGCCCTTCACCAGCATGAGCCACTGGCCCCAGAGAGGGGAGTGAGCCCCCCGGCCCCCCTCCTGCCCTTCAGCCTCCTCACCCTCCTGCAGGTGGTCCTGAGGGTCGTGGTGGCGATTCGGTGAGCAGGCATGGGGTGGGGGCACTGGGGGCCCTGGGCCCATCTCACTCCCCAGGCTGTTTCGGTCAGGGGCTGGGGGTTCAGTTGAGTCCGGGACGTGGGAGAAGTTGGCTGTGGCTGAACGAAGGGTGAGGAGTGGCTGCGGCGCACTCACCGTCCGGAGTTGCTCACCCGTTCCACAGGGGTCTCATGCCACCGCACGCTCAGTGCGTGAGCGGTGCAGGCACGTCCGAGCTGACGGATGGGCACTGGGCATCTCGGGGCTGCCCAACTTTCTTTCATCCGCTCATCCCTGTGGCCTGGCACTGCTTCCAGTTCGCACACGTTTCTGTCACGTCGAGGTTGAAGGTGGCTGTTAGAGGCCGCTCGCCCAGCCAGCCCGCGGGGAATAAGCACAGCTTCAGGCCTGGGGACTGCGGCCGCTCCCCTTGCCCGTTCCCAGCCATCAAGGCTCCATTTTGGGAAGCCCTTGCCCCAGGGTCGACCCCAGAAGCCTCACTCAAGGGCAGGCAGGGCTGCTTCGTTCTGTCTCCTGCTCAGGCTCTCCCATCACACCTGTGCAGGGACGTGCAGATACACGAGTGTATGTGGGTAGAGGATGTGCACGACTGCATCAGTGTGTAAACGCACACAGGTCGGATTTATACGTATTGACTTGTTTGCTTAATTGTCTTTCTTCGTGTTGTTGTGACAGGAGTCTTCTAGAAAGTGTCCAGTGTCTGAAAATGGTTGTAGGTGTCCTGTCCATTGTCCCCATTGCTGCTGTTCACAGCAGGGGTTAGCTCTTTGTCTCTGGTCCTGGCTGGAAGCAGAAGCCCCCCCCCGCCCCGCACCCTGCTTGTCTGCTCTCCCAGTGTTGTCTCTAACCCCTGTGATGACAGACGGTGTCCCAGGGCACGTCTGTGTGCAGGTGCCTGTCTGTGGCATGAGCTCTCGGGAAGGGGCCGGGGCTGGGGGCCAGCAGCTTCGGGCGGTCCGCGCACGTGAGCAGCCGTGTTCCTTCTTTGCTGTGCGTGAAGATTCATCTTGTGTGTGTGTGTTGGCTGCCTCAAGTCTGGCTCCCTGCGCGCACTCTGGGAGGAGCAAAGAGGGACTCTCGACTGCGGATGATACGTGAGGAAGACGGTCAGGGCAGGCCAAAGGGACAGTGCTGATGAGCGCAGGGGAGGCGTTTGCCTCAGAGCCAGGCGCCTTGGGCCGAGCCACAGGTGCCAGATAGATGTTCAGGAGAATTCTCTTGTCTGGCTGGCGTGTCTGCAGGGTGCCCTGTGAGAGTCTCCCAAACCACACACCAGCTTATCTCAGGAGAAGTTGCCGCTGTCTGCGGGCTGGCCTGGCAGAGGGTTAGGACTGTGAAGGCCTCGGGAGGGGAGGTGAGCTCCGAACCTTCCCAGCAGGGACTCTTGGAGGGCTGAGACTGTCCACTTGCCTTCTCGGTGGGGCCCGCCGCAGCCTCCTCGCATCGCGTCCCTTTCACAGCTGCGGAAGGTGCAAGGCCGGGACTCTCCTTCCTGTCCCGAGGGGGAGAGTGGGCTCTGGGAGCCGAGTGCCCCATCAGAGAACCCATGGCTGGAAGTGGCATCGCTTCCCTGTGCCCTTTTCCTGCCTGGGCTCCTTGGGGACTCAGACGGCATCCCCCTCTGCTGTAGAGGTCCCCCGCCTTCCAACCCAGGGAGGCTCCCTGCCAGGTCCTGCCCGGGCAGCATGGGCTCGGCGTGGGGCCCAGTTCCAAGTAACTGCTTTTCTCTTTGCTTTCCAGCCACTTGTTTTGGTTTTGAAGTTGGAATCTTCAGCCACTGCCGAGAACATCAGCGAAAATGTCAGTCATAATGAAGGTCTTTAACGAGAATATCAAGTCAGGAGGAGTCCGTGAGAGCCCCATTCTCTCAGGTCCTATAAGTCACACGCGGGGCTGGGTCCAGGCTCTCAGCAGGCAGTGCTCCGTGGTGGCGCAGCTGCTGTGGACGGGGGGAGACTCCGGCGAACGCGGCCAATAAATGTGTTTGTGAAACTCCGGAGTGGCCCCTGATTGAACGCGGACACTGGTTCCTCTCTCTGGAGCGGGGCGTGTTCTCCAGCCTGGTGTCACGGCTCTCTTCCCTCTGCCCAGGTTGGCGGGGACAGCAGGCCTACCGGTGACGGGCCGGAGGTCGTGTTGGCACCTGTGTCAGGAGGCACTCACCTTAGTAAGTCGCGTGAAATTATGTGAATCGATGTTTTTTAAACTGAGGTGTCACTTGCATCATAAAATTCACCTTTTTACAGCATATGGTTCAGTGGATTTTGGTGTATTTACGTGGCGGTGCAGCCCTCCCCCTGCTGTCTCAGTCCAGACCCGTGGGGTCACCCCAAAAAGAGACCGCTCCCGTTTCAGCCCTTCCCTGGTCGCCCAGCGCCCGGCAGCCGCTCGCCTGCTTCCTGACGTTTCCCGCGTGTGCAGTCCTGCGGCAGGGGTGTCGGCTGCGCCTGGCGCCTCTCAGCGCGTGTGGTAGCCGGCGTGAGCGCCGCGCTCCCTGCCGTGTGTGTGCACGGCAGCTTGCGGGACCTTTGGTTTCCGCCTGTTGCCTCCCGGGGACCAGTGCCGCTGCTGTGTGGACGTGTTCCTGTTCCTCTCGGGTCCGCGCCCGTGAGTGCTGGGCCGCAGGGTCACTGCCAGCTGTCGCGCAGCACGCTCCGTTCTCCACAGCGGAAGGCTGTGCCGGTTCACGTTCATGTTCCTGCCCGCGGGCAGGCCGGTTTGGGTGTCCCCACATCCTTGCCGGCGCTTGTTAGCCCTGTTTGGATGATAGCCGACCTTGTGGGTGTGGAGCAGTGGCTCCTTACGGTTCTGCTTTGCGTTTCCCTGATGGCCCGTGACCTCGAGCGTCCGACCGCGCGCTCACCAGCCATTTGCACGTCTTGCCGGCAGGGATGTTTGTTCCGACTCGACTCGGCGTCTCTGTTTTAAGCGGATCATCCGGATCATCCTTGTTTTCGTTGTTGCTGAGTCTGTTCTGGCTGTGTTCTGGGTCTAGGTCCTTATCAGATGTGTCATTTGCGAGCTTGTCCCCGTAGGTGGTTTTCCTCTTGACGCTGATGACCTTCAGAGTACAGAAATTTTTGATTTCAATGAAATCTAGTTTTCTGTATTTTTCTTGGCTTGCTGTTTTTTCTTCGGTTAGATGGTCGTGTCTCAAACTGTTGCCTAATCCAGTGTCACACAGATTTACCTAAGTTTTCTTTCTCTCCTTTTTTAGATTTCATTTATTTACTTGAGACAGAGAAGAGAGCACAAGCGGGGTAAGCGGCAGGCAGAGGCAGAGGGAGAAGCAGGCTCCCGACGGAGCAGCGAGCCCGACGTGGGCTGGATCCTAGGGCCCCGGGAGCATGAGCTGCGCTAAAGGCATTCGCCCAACCAACCGAGTTACCCAGGTGCCCCTGCCTTTGTTTTCTCCTAAGAGATTTATAGTTTAGCTCATACTTTTGGGGCTCGGATCTATTTTGAGTTAGTTTTGTAACTTTTGTGTGTGGCCTGAGGTACCGGTGTGTGTTCTTTTGTGAGAAGGTGCCCGTTGTTCCACATAACGTTCTTGAAACCATCAGATTACGGAAATGGAGAACGGACTAGTGGTTACCAGAGGTTTGGGGTGGAGGCGGGTGGAGGGTGGAGGGAAGCAGGATCCGCCATCCCAGGACAACGTGAGGCATTCTGTGCTGACGGAAAGATCCTGCATCTTGGCTTTACTGGTGTTCTGGTTGTGAGATGACGCTACAGTTTTGCAAGATGTTACCAGTTGGGACAAAGTGGATGAGAATAACATGGGATTTCTCTGAATTATTCGTGTAAGTCACTGTGAATCCACGATGACCTCAAAACAAAAGTTCAATTAAAAAAGTGGTACAGTTCGCTTTGGAAGATTTTGAGAACACAGAGGAGTACAGAGAAGAAAGTAGAAACCGCTGAACCTCCCCTCACCCCCAACCCTGAGTTGACTCTTGCTGCCTTGGCAGGAAGGGATGGACGGATTCCCGCAGGCACTAGACTGGGTAGAATGTGTCAATCATGGCAGCCACGGTAGAGGCGGGAAGAGGACAGAGGAGGGGCTCTAGGCTGGGGAGGGCTGAGGATGAGGAGGCTGCCGTTGGGCCTGGGGCTGGCCCTGTGGGGCATTCGAGTGGGTGGTCCTGGGAAGCCTCCAGGCTTCCCTTGAGGGCATAGTGGTGTTTCTCGGGCCCATCTGGCCTAAGGGCAACACGGAGTGTCATTCATCCACTCAGCAGATGTTTATTGGTGCGTACTCTGCGTCAGGCACTGGGGGTCAGGCACTGTGCGTCAGGCACTGGCGGGGTGAACGCCGGATGTGCCCCGGGCTGACGGGTTACTGTAATACGGGGAGAGTTGGATGGTGAGTGGCATACACACGAGTGCTCTTGACCTCCTGTTCACATGCATTTCTGTGGTGCCCCACGGACCAGCAGGCCCTGACTGGGTGTTCTTTGGCTGCAGGGACAGACCCCCTGTGCTAGGGAGTGACGCCCCTGGGGGCAGCCCTTGGCCAGTGACTGGTGGGAGCTGTGGGTAAACAGCCAGCCTCCTCCTGGATGGGAAACTCGGAGCTCGTCTCTGTCTCCTGGAGCTCCGGGCAGGACGGACCCCCGCCGCCCTCCGTGCTCACGTTGGTAATGCCCTCTGTCCTGGCTGCTGGCCTTCCCTGGCTCACCTCCCCGTTCCTTCACAGGCCTCCCTGCCCACCTGTCAGTAAAGCACTCGCAGTCAGTCGTGGGCTCAGGCTCTGCTTTTGCGGGAAATGAATACAAGACAAGGCCTGTGGACCTGGTCCTGAGGTCAGGGGAGGTTCCTGGGGGACGGTGGTCTGAGCTGAGACTTGACGGTGAGTCCTGTCACTCTGGTGATGAAGGCTGAGGACAGAGTGTGCGGGAGAGGGGCACCACGTGAAGGCCTGCCCAGGACAGCCTGGAGCACTCTGTCTGCCGCTTAGGAGGGCAGTGACAGGAGGTGGCACAGACCACACTATGGGAGGCAGCGGCGGTTTTTCAGAGATCCCCAGTGTGTCAGACTTGTGTTCGGGAGAAACTACTCTGGCTGAAGCAAGTTGAAGGGGGTCTGCCTGGAGGCAGCAGCAGAGACACTGGGGTGGGAGTGCCTGGCCCGCCATGGAGGTGGCGGCGGTTTTGTTCTCGGTGTAGACGACGCGAACCCTTCCAGACACACACTGGGGAGTCACACGTGCTTGTTGTTAAGGCAGTGACACTGCGGTGGGCTGGCCCAGCCCTGGCTCTCCTGCCTGCCTGTTGTCCTGAAGTGTGACGTGATGTGAGGAGCCACAAGAGGACACGAGAGTCTCTTGTCTGGAAAGTGCTTGGAGAGCTGGGAGGTCAGGACGGATGGCACAGCCTTGTCAGGCGCTCCCTCCCCTGCTGACGGCTTTCTCCAGGCCAGGCCCTGCCACCTTCCAGGCAGAACGTATTCCACGGAGTTTGAGGAGTTTTGAGAAAGACGCTCCTGTGGTCCTGGAGCCTCCCGCTCAGTCAGGGAGCCCAGAGAAACGGCTCCCCTGCCTCTCCCTCTCCCCAGCCCCCTCTCTCCTAGCCCTCTCCCTGGATCCTCC